>JAQFYZ010000016.1:0-118970 GCA_034695085.1 Cylindroiulus punctatus
CCCCCCCCCCCCCCCCCCCCCAACCAGCATGCTGCCTGATCCACTCAAAGATCGACGTCAATTTACAAGTGGGAACTATCCTAAAATGGCAACTGTCAAAAAGTCAAATGGCAAGAAGTCATGGGGCAGATCTCAGATCAGGCCATCCTAGCATGAAAATGCCACATGCCAATTAAACCATATATGATAGGTTTGCACTGTTTTAAGTGCATGTTTGTAAGAATTTTTGCCTACTTTACTAACTTGTCCTTAGCAGCTACTTTTAAATCGTAATGTACTTGTAGAAAAAAAGCAAAATATTATATTGTGAAATTGTTTTTTGTAATTTGGTTTTAAGTACTCATTGTAAACACACGTTCTACTTGGATATCATTTTGAACTTTTTTACTTATTGTACATATATTTTGCACTCATTATTTCCTACTAATGCATTATATGTTAAAATGTTAACTCTTTGACCCATACAAGTTCTAATATGAACATCGGGCCAAATTATTATTAAATAAAGTTTTGTAATAATAGCGTACACCATTGTATCAAAAGTGATACCTGGCAATACTGCGGAAACAATGGTGTTTCAAATTTGTAGTTTCTCTCGATGCTGTAGATTGCAGACTGTTCTAAATCGGAAATTTTTCAGTTGTGTCACTACAGAAGCGATATTTGTCAGAGGCGTGAAATAACTGTCCATTTTTTTTTTCAGAAAATATCTCAACTGACCTATACCACTGCCTAAATATTGCCATTAGCAGACAATTTAAAAAATGGGTTACACACCGCTCTATAGACGGCTATTTAAAGCGTTTTACACACGCTGAACCATGAAAAAAGTCGAAATGGTTTACATGTACTTCAATTAAATTTACGCCTTAAACGGAATGTGCGCTGATAATGACAAGTAAAAAAAAGAAAAAAATTAATCGTATCATATCGAGGCAGAGAAATGTAGATCAAAAGGTCGCTGTCCTGAAAAACGAGTCCTACTACACAGTTTAGTATACAACATATCGTCCAAGTATTATGTCATTACAAAAAATCCACCTAAGTCATGACATCATCGATGACCGAAAAAATGTTTTCAACGAAACTGACATAAAATTGTCGATTACGGTATACATGTAGTTGCATACAAGCACATTTGTAAACAGGGTGTCATGACCCTTTTGATAAAAATGATGAATTTCAGCCCAAATTTGTGTTTTTAATAGGGGGCCATTCAATTGTAACATTATGTCATCATTTTAGGGGGGAGGAGCCAACTGACACTTGATGATGGAAGAGGGAAGGAGTTGGTCAAATGATGATACTGTACGTATCATCATTGCAGTTTTATGAGACACTGCAGAATTAAAGTAATCATATTTATCAAAAGTGATGTTATTTTGACACCATTTATTAAAATATTCTTGTGTGTGAATTGGGGATCATGGTGTGACTCCATGCACGCGATTATTTAGAATTCGAACGTCCATGCACGTGTTTATTTAGAATTCGAACGTCCATGCACGCGATTATTTAGAATTGGGAATGAAAATGGAATTTAATGGCTTCCACTTATTTCCTCTGAAAACTGATTTTTCGAGCACGATTGCTCTTAAATTTACATGTATTTTCATTTGAAAAGCTGGTGATCTCGCTTTGTGTCATCATGTAAAGTACGTATTGAATTGTATTGAGTCTATTGAATTTGAGACCGTGTTTGAACGTGGCAATCAAGAGCCCTGGCCCCTGTAGACACACCCTGAAGACGGTGCCTACTTACATTTCAGAAGATGTCAACTGCGTGCGGTATCAACGAGTGTCATCGACGGCATTCCATGGGGTGCGAGCGGATAAATCCCAAGACGCGAAAACAAAACTCGGAGGAAAAATTCCGAACAAACACAGCGGAAGAAAAAACCATGAAAAACGCGACAAAAAGGCCGGAGAACAATCGCCGTCCACGAATGCGGGTCACCAACTGAACGGCTGAAGGAAGGAGGATAAAAAAAAGCGCCAATTCCGGTCGCCCACTGCAGGTATCCCTGACTCACGGTTCGCACTGGCTCGAAAAATCTCATTCAAAATTGAATCATTCCAGGCCTTGCCTCTGCTGAAACAATAAAAAAAGGACCACGTCCAATGGCGGAGCTGCTTCGGGGGCGGGTTCCGTCCCCTCCCCTCCACCGCGTAAAGTCTTACGAACGTCTCAGGTACAAATAATTAACGAAATAAATGCCGCCGATTGTTGTTTTCTTGTTGGTCGAGTGTGCCCGTTACCCCCCGAGGCGTGAGAAACGCATTCCTGGCCTTTGGCCCCGAATCGGAATTCTAACACTACCGCATTGTTATTGTGTGTTTTTTCCGTTATAGGAAATTCCATTAAAACACTCCACAAACGACCAACCATGGACATCTATGGTTCGTTTGGCACAATGTACCCCGGGAACGTTCAAGTAATACGTCCACACCACTACGTGGCATCTCAGGCGATGTCTGTGGGTGTCATTGAATTTAATTGAATTGAAAACAACACAAAATTGCGGCTTTCGCATCATCATTGATTATAAAATATCGAATTAACCAAACTAAATTGTTGTCAAAACTAGAGCAAAAACGATGGATTAAAAATGACACACGTTCACATATGACATTGGTTTTTGTTGGAAGATAAAAGGATTTTAATCCAACTTTTTATGAAGCAATTATGACCCAGAAAAATTGATTCAGTATCTGGTTGACCCCGCCCCTTGGCTGCCATCATTCAGCATAAAAAAGTAAAATAATTCACTGTAAAAATATTTGGAAAAATTACAGCAAAATTGAAGGATTTTAGTCATAAAACGGTGAAATCTTTCGCAAAACTGGATGGCAAATGACGGAAATTTTTCTTGAAACTATCACTGAAAGATGTCTCGCACTCAGTAAATGTGTTGTTAAAATTACACCAATGAATGAACATCTTCTAGTCACAAAACAGCACATTTACAAGAACAGAAAATTGAGATGCCACAGGTTAATTTTTTCGCCAAACTGGACTACAAATGACGGATTTCATCCTACATTTTTACTTCAAATGATGACTGTATGTGGTTGACAGGTCGTCATTCTCACTACAGGTATAGATCTGATCTGATTTCTTAATCTGAGACTAAATATAACGTGACATAATACTTGAACTTTCCTCGTCATTTTCCAGGATCATTATGTTTTACCTGGTAGGATCTAACGAGCAGCGTTGTCTGGAAAAATTCTCGACCCCTGACCTCGAGGTGAGGGTGCTAATCAACGTGCCCTTGAAGAGCACGACACGGTTATCGTTAACTTCGTTACCGAGGAAATTAGGAGGAAATTAGGCCAGCCATGGGCGAGCGGACACCGTAATGACCGTAATGATACCTGCGTGATGCGTGTCATCAAGAATGAAAAATTAAACGAAACCAGGAGTATAAAAGTTTGGTGGAAGTAAGACCTCCCGAGCAAGAGCGCCCAAAAAATATCAACGCATTAAAAACGCCGTCGTTCAATAATCGAGTTAGGCAGGGTGGGGCAACACCAAATTACGAAGAAAAAAAACCCATTAGATAACGAAGAGGTAACAAAATGTAATGAAGGACTAAACATGCAATGTCTGGATGTTGAAAACTAGTCTGCGAACATGCAGTGATAACAGTGCGTTACAAATGCTTCATTTTGTGGTTAAACTAATAATAACGGATGTACTATTCAGATTATTCCCTGCTTCAAGTGACACTTGAAGCAGGGAATAATAATATATTGTGCACACTGTGTGCACAATATATTTCAACCCTTGTCTAGCATGCAACCCTAGCTGTTTTTGTGCGTTTATCCACTTGCTTCAAAATTAGCCAGGTTAAATTACCCAACTTTGGGATAACTGGAAGGTGGCTCCACAAAGTGTTGACAACTTTTTTTTCTGAGCAACGGTTAAAAATTAAGCGTTGACATCAGTTTTTCAAAACTGTCTTGCCTGACTTTTAACAAAATAATCACAAATTTTGTCTGACTTTGTCTGATGGAACCAATATAATTGCTGACTTTGCCTGACTAGGTGATGTGAAAACAACTACATTTAATACGAAAGATTAAAACAAAACGAAACTTTTATTGCATTTGAGCATTTTAACTTGAAAATATTACTTTTGCGATGAAAAATTCACACTGTAATTTCTGCTTCTTCTAATTTCTAAAATCTCTAAATTCTCCTAAAATTTTTGCTGATTGTTTTACACTTTCTCAATTACGCCTGACTTTGCAGGTGCAGCCATGATATCATCATTAAAATTAACATTTCCTACCCTATATAGCCACAATCTGCCACCTGCACAAAGTTCATCATGACGCAATTACACTGTCCAATTTATTTCCAGCAAAGTCTCAAAAAATAAGTGATGAATTTCCCCTCTAAAATTCTCATCTTTGATCATCCGAGCGTGGCCCTTGTGTTCACCAGGCGTGATACTATCGACGCACCTTTGCAAGTGGGTTAATTTGGCCGTACCCTTGCCTGCCATTGAAGGCAACGTCAGTTTATCAGGTTGCATCCAGGCTGCTTTTATCTCCAGTTATTATTAAACAACTGGAGACGATGATGTAGTTGCAGGTGGTGTGACGAGCGATTCGAGACTCCAGTGAAGAGAATCGGGACGATTTCGGTCATTGACCCCCATGACCCCATCCTCTCCTCGCGCATGCCTGGGCCCACCACTCACTCGCACATTCACTTTTTTCTGGCAACTTTTTTGGGCGGATTGTTGCCCCTTCTCCTCACCCACCTATTTTGTACGTGCACTGTTTTTATTTATTTTTTTGTTTAAATTATTTAGCCCCCTTACTAGCAAACGTTTCCCCTTTCGCTTTTTTTTTCCGGCAACATTTTCGCTAGGGAGCCTCTGGTTTAGGGTGACCTTTGCCCCCTCAGAAGACTGGAGTTTTTACACCAAAACGTGATCAAGATTCAAAAATTAAAATTACAATAAAAACAAGATTAAAGTTTCATGACTAACATTTTGTTTGCACCTTTTTTAATTTTTTTAAAATAATAAAATAATATCTAATATATCATATAAGAATAAATAAATAAAACAATTATAAGTTTTTAAAGAAAATTCACCCTTAAAATTTAGTAATATAACCATTTTTCCTAATTTCAATATATCTTAATCTCATTATTAAAGAATTATTAAAATTTCTCTTAAATATAAAAAAAAATCAAATTTGCAGAAAATGATACCAGTTTATTATTTGTAATGCAAATATTTTTGGTTTTAGCTCTCTAGTAAAAGGCACAATTTCATTTGATAACATAACATAAATGGACGTTGGATAAGAAGATTTGTACTATAGGCCTAGCCTATTATCAACCAATCGAATTAGGCATTGTAATTATAATAAGTTTACTTCAATTTATTTATACTTTCAACTATTATATATTATATAAATGAAATTTACACTTTGACAACATTTAGCACTTTTTATGTTATTTTAAAAGCGAATTTTATTTTTTATTTTATGATTTCTGCCATGTTTTCCAGAATCTGAAAATGTCCTCAATCTTTTAGACAAGATTCCCTTTATGTAAAATAAACTTATAGAAATGACCAAATGTCCAGAGAAACTGCCTCAGTTTGTCCTCTGTTTATAACTGGATTTTGTCTAAAAAAAATCCAATAAAACAATTTTGATCACGTTTTGGAGTTGGGCGTGCAGTGGCGCCGCAGCAACTAAAAATAAATTCGATATGAATGGACGTAATTTCGCCTTAATAAATCCCAATTAAAACTGATGGGACGTGGGAATCCTTCAATAATAAGGATCATGGTAATAATTATCAAGGGTGAGCACGAAGCCCAACTACTCCCTCAAGTCGATTCGCCCAAATCTAAATACGAGCAAGGAGAAAATTCGCTCAGAAAACATAAAACAAAAACACAAACACGTGGATGTAGGTCACCCATTTTGGACATCAACCTTATTTCCGACCTAACCCTTTGTTTCAAACACGATGGGAGGGCGCGGCCATTTTATTTACGGTTATTTACACCAAATTTCGGCTCGGAACAAGCCAGCACATGGCCCCACGTGTGTATTTTCTGGCAACTTGAAAGTAACATTTTCAACTTTCCTTCATAAAAATTGGGGTGAGTTCTGAGGACTAGCTGTGAGGAGTTGAGAGATGGGATGACGTTTGTTTAGGAACATACAGTGTACATTAAAAATCTCAACTCCTCACTGCTATATACCTCAGATTCATCAACTCACTTCTTATAAAATTCCCTGAGTTTTCCAAGGTTGCATTCTCATTTTCCCAGGCAGCCTTAATGGTCATGTATTTATATACTTTAATGTCAAAGACCTTTTTGGAAAAAAATTTTGATTTGACAAAATTTTTACGTTACTCAGATTACGAGAATTCATTTTTTCATTGAGAATTGAGTAGAATTAGGCCAATCATTGTGTGCTGATTTTTCAGAATTAGAGGAGTCTACACTGAACACAAAATAAAATGTTAATGAAACATTCCAGGTTGCAAACCTCAGCTCCTCACAGCTATACCTCAGATTCATCACCCCCTCACTTTTTATTAAATTAACCAAGTTTGCCCAGGTAGTGCTCTAATTTCCCCTATTCTGATTAAAAAGCTATGGTGATCTATTCATAGAATTCAATGCATAAGACATTTTAGTTAAATAGATGAAAAAATATTATCGACTTGGAAAAAACAAATTAATGAGAATTTATTTTTCCATTTTCCCAACGAGAATTGTATTGATTTTTGGTCTTGCATTTTGTGATGATGTTGCAGAATTAAGTCTACACTGAACAAACACAAAATAAATTGTTGATAATGAGCTTTCCAGTATTTACTGATTTTAAATATTTGAATTTTAAAAAAACTACTAAATTAAGACAAAAAATATACAGGGCCAAATAATGTTTCACCATGCGATGACGCCATACTTGAGCGTTCTCAAGGAACATAAAAACGACCATCACGATTTTTAGTTACCCCATTTTTCAAATCCTCGTTAAAAAGAAGAAGTCTACTAATATTTTAGTGCTCACGTTTCGGCCATTACGTCAAATTGACCTTTCCCAGTCCGGATGCCTTCGTGGGCTGACCTGGCCTTGGTTGGCTCATTTTCGCCACAGCTGTTTAGCCTGTTTTATGCCTTTGGAGTCCAACCAGCCAAATAATGTTGTTCCACTCATTCAGGTCTCGAGTTTCAGCCGCAATAAAAAAGCAACAACCCAAAAATGAGAAAACGTAATTTACAGTGCACCCAAACGGCAGCGTAGGAGAGAACAGGCCAGAAACGATCTTGACTTGGATTAATTTTTTTTTTCGCGTTTCTAAGGTGAACCTATACACGTACCCTAGACAGAAGTAGAGCCAAATCCCAAAAGAAATCTGTCCTGTGGAACGAAATTTTCAACAGAATTTCAACTGATGACTTCAACAACCAGGGAAGTCAGCATCCAAAAGCAAATTTCCTTGATAAACGTCATCACCGAACCATAGAAAAGCGACATACACCATGTACATCAATGACAATGTAAGGAAGATGAAACTTGCAACTTCTCCGACATTTTCAACTGTTAAAATAATTTCCCTGACCACCGAAAACGCATCGACATTCATTACAGTATACCAACCAATGTAAAGAACGCAATGTCAATTTATTGCTTATTAAATAGCCCACACCATTTTGAAAGCAAATTTTCACATGGGAACAGTAAATTTAGATTATTTTTCAACTGGCAGTGGATTAAACAGCCTAACAATTGGAGATGAAATGATGAAAGCAAATTTTCACATGGAAAAACAGTAACTTTTGGATTATTTATTTTTAAACTGGCAATGATTTATCACTTATTAAACAGCCTACACATTGGATATACAATTTTGAAAGCAAATTTTTAAATGGAAACAATTATTGAAAGCAAATTTTTAAATGGAAACATAATATCATTTTCAAACTGGCAAGTGGTATTGTCAGTTTTCATGTTTCCACAAGAACATATTTAATTTCTGGTTTATCATGCAGCTATGAATTCCTCGTCATCTCTTGATTTATTGGATTTCCCCTCCTATTTCCCTGATAATTCCAGGTTTTCCAGGCCTGATTTCAGTCAATTTCTTTAACCATATAGTCCATAATGCTTGTCAATTCCATCATACAATGCATTATACTGAAAGTATACGATGTTATATCAACGATGAATACTGATTACTGACGACTATCCGAATTTTTGGATAACCAAGCGTTTACAACATTGATATTTACAGCAGTCTGTAAATATTGTCAACTTGGCCCAAGCAGCCATAAGTAGCACGAAAACGTGCACTTTGGTCGTGCAGCAATTCATCCATTATTGCATTAGGCGTCCCAGCAGATTGCTGATGTTTTTTGGGGTAATTTCTGCGCTTCAGCCAGTTGCTCATCTCCAGGGAGAAGAGGCTACGCCCACGCAGCCCCACCCACGTCCGCATGTACCTCTAGGCAGTGACCTGGACATGGCGCTGACCATGTTGACCACATTCCCGGGCACGCTCATTTGCATATCGGAACCACATTCCTAAAACCGCAGCCCACATTGCAGGGAAATGTTAGGGCTCTTTATCGAACCTTTGCACTGTCAATTCCATCATACATACATGTACATGTTACATGTATACTGAATGTGTTAGACTGATGGTGTAAAGGGGTAATATGAGAAATGATTCATGCTGATTACTGGCGATTATCTAAATTTCTGGATAACCGAGCATCAGTAGAGTGGACCATGTTGCTAAAGCCAGCCATTGGAACTATCTTGACTTGACCGGAAGTCACGAGCTAGAGCACGAGCAAAAGCACGCGCTGCGCACAAAATGGAACGCTTCGTTCGATATTCTTTTTTTCTTTGGAATAACGCCATATTCGACCAAGTTTCCCCAATGCGATTTTCACCATATTTTTGATTTTTTTCTTCGCAATAAAAACAATTTTCAATACGAGGACACAAATACGGGCCACCAGACGAGTACAAAAAAGGGGGCGGTGAAGGGGTTGGAAATGCGGCTGAATTTCTAGTTTTTCTGCTCAGTCAGAAATCGTGATGGACGCGAAAAAATTTCGAAATTTATCCGGCAAATAGCACGAAGAATGAATCGAGTGTGGGAAATTAATGCGAACTCCTGAATGTGCTAATGAGGCGAGATTGGCAGCTCGAAGAGCCTGATGTCAAAAACCCATCAGCCTTCACAAAACATACATCCGCTGAACAGAATTTCGCATCGTTCTGCTGTTATCGCGATCGAAAAACGTTATCTTACCTCCACCCGGTGCGGCGCGAGTAAGGCTGCGTCCAGAAGCACAGACGGGCTCAAATCCAGATTACAATCGCATTTTTATCTCATTTTGTCGCCACAACAAGAATTTCACACATTCTTCCAAACACAAACAGCCGTTCGACTGAACTTCAGAATGCGTTGACGTCACCGGGGCGACGGCGCCCCCAGGCGGCACGCGCTCGAACTATTTTCGGAGCGAAAGAAAATGGTAAAAGCGCCGTACTTAAACCACACTATTACACGGCACACCAAAAGTACTTTGTATCACATGCACCCCAATTTTAAAATTGTCTCAAGCATTACGAATGCGGTGATACCCTTTGTGGCAGGTCCTCTAATAAAAGCGTAGCGATAGGAATCCCTATCTCTGACGTAGAACTATGGTTTCCTTAAAACTCATAGTTGGTACTTCAATATATTTTCAACAAAACCATATTGTATAACTGCTGCATCAAAGTACTTGACAAAATTCCTTTATATTTTCTTAGCATCAAACACAAAATCTCTATGCCTCAATAATGCCTGGGTTCTTTGGTATCCCAAGTGAACATAGAATATTAGGGCATAGTTTCTTGCTTGAAAGGACCATATTTGACATTCTCATATTGGCAACCATCGAGAACCTCAGATGGGGTGCCAACTACACTGTCTATCGCTTGATATAGTGGACAAAGATCAACACTATCTACCGACTGAAATCGGTGAAGCAGTTCAACCATTAAACAGCATTCCCATTATCGTGCCCACATGATAGTGCTAGTCTTTTTTTGCACAGGTTTTTCATTACACAGACACTTGTGTATCTCTCAATCTTAGCTTTCATATGGACAACTCAAAGGAATCACACTTAATTTCCCATGTCTCTGTACCATGATAACAGAAAACATCTTACCTTCTTAACAAACAGTACAAGATGAGAGAACGTTTGTACAACTTTTTATTTTTTTCTTTGTCACAAAAGCTTGTTCCTGCCTCAACCAACTCGCTGGGCCAACTCCTTGGCTTTCGCCTTTTCCAGTTTCTCGACGCGAGCCCTGGACTTGGCACCCATGACACCACCGCCCCAGTGACGACGGATCTGTGAAGGGAAGGAAATTGCTCATGAACAGACTATTCAAAAACTAAAAACTTTAAATTGAAAACATCATCTTCCTCAGTGTCAATGGTTGCTCATTAGAGCCATCAATTGGTTCAGGTGAAGAAATTCAAAAAAGCATCATTGGAAGAAGACTGCATTAAATAAAAGTGACGAAAATTCTACAAACCTCATCGAAACGATCGTTGTAGTTCGTCCTGACAGTTTCGATCAGTTTACCGAGAGCAGTACGATCCTCCCTGCAATGAAACTCAAATACTTTAGCAAACCCCAATGACACTACACATTTAAGACTAATCGAAACGATGTTCAGAGTTAAAAAGCTCATTATGTTAAAATCAACACCGATAATTCAGTTGATCAAGAATCTCATCATGAGAAGAAGTTGCCAATTTCGTTCCACAAATCCAAAGAAACTTACGGTTTCACATTGGCAAAAGCCAGAACCGCACAAGTCTTCCTTCGGACAACTGTTCCCAAACGTGCCTTGTTCTTCACGATGCAATATGGGACACCCATTTTACGGCAGAGGAACGGCATAAAGAGCACCATCTGCAAAGGCGAGAAGCAAAAATTCAACTTGATGATCAGTCATGCACGCCACTTAATCAATTGTTTTGAGTTATAATGCTCGCTCAGAGTTAAAAAGCTCAAAAATTATTCCACACAATTCTTTTCAGGTGAAGAAATTCAGTATCACATCATTGCAAGCAGCTCTAGGTTAGACAATTATTTTAAAATTTGCAATCTTATACCTCGACAGGGTTAACATCGTGAGCGATGATGACCAACTGTGCCTTTTTCTGCTCGATCAGGGAAGTCACCGTGTTAATTCCCTGACGTATAACCGGTGGTCGCTTGGTGGGTACGTCCTCCTTACCCTTGACCTTCTCGGCAGCACGGGCACGCAGCCTTGCTTGCTTCGCAGCTTTAGTCTCCGGTCTGTACCTGTCCATCAGTTTGAACAGCTCCCCAGCTGACAACAGGAAAACATTGGATTGAAAACCAGTAAAACGCCTTGTGCGTGAAAGTCAAGTCGTTCAGTTTTCAAGTACTCAAAAGAATAATGAACGTGATCGTAAATTCAACATCAACTGAAAACTTAAATTCACAAAATCTGCTCACAGTATCAGGGCATGAGAGTTCATATAGAAACCAGGGCCAAATTTTATAAAAACTAAGTTTAGGTTTTCGTGTCATGAAAGATGGGCTGTTACTAGCTTCATCAACTCTTCAATGCACAGCATTACATTACCTAGTGAGATCTATTTTCAACTGAAAGTCATAACGCTTGCTCAGAGTTAAAAAGCTCAAAAATTATTCCACACAATTCTTTCAGGTGAAGAAATTCAGTATCTCATCATTGCAAGCAGCAGTAGGTTAGACAGCAGACTATTATTTTAAAATTTTATACCCCGACAGAGCGATGATGACCAACAGTGCCTTTTTATGCTCGATCAGGATCGAAATTATACTTGTAAACCTAGTATCAGTTCACAAGTTTTAATTATCTTGCACTTGAAGAGAGTTGGCAATTGCATCAAATGAAGCTAGCAGACTTAGCTTTGGGCTGCAAACGCATTCTTGATAAACCAAGATGGTATTAATTAATGCATCATTGTTGAATGCACGATCACGATGCACAAGTCAAGAATAGACACACGCGTTCTCTCACCGGTTTGTTTATCGACAGCCTGCCTGAACTGATTTATCGGTGGTGGCACCTTGAGACGCTGGTAAAGGATTTTCTCCTTGCGCTGGATCGTGACATACCTGGGCCAACGCACGAATCTCGTCAGATCCCTCTTGGGCTGGATATCCTGACCTGAGTGAAGAATTTCGGGAGAGTTAATAGCGGAAGTGGTTAACCCTAACGACCACGATGGTCGAAGCCATTGTAGTTACCAATGCCGAAGTTCTTGGGCCGCTTTTCGAAGAGGGGGTTCACGAATTTCTTGGGCTCGACCTTTTTCACCAGCAGCGGCGGCGCCGCGACCTTCTTTTTAGACACCAACTTCTTTCCCTTGGGCTACGAATGAAAAATTTAAAACGTGTTCAGGGATATCATTATCGCGACACCCTGTACGAGCAGTTTTATTCCAAATTTGACCGGCTGGCAAAGCTCAATTACAGGAAAAGGTAACGATGAGAACTTGCATTTTTTTAGCTTTAACGTTTGGCAAAGAGATTTCAGGTTTATTTAGCATCAAACAGTCAAACAAAACCAACAAAGACTATTTTAAAAAAAACTTCAATGGAACGGCAATTCGGGCAAGATGGAACACGGGGCCGACACACCAAAGCCCAATCAAAAAAATCATTCTTTTACCTTTTTTTGCACCATTTTCGACGGAGATTTGATTCGCCCTATAAAGTCCTCAACTAGAGGCTGCTATGCGGTGACCGATGCCTATAATTTCAGGCCGATTCAAGGCGGATGGAAAGGATTTCGCCGAGCTAAAATGCCACCACGCAGAATAGCAAGATGGCAAAGAACGAATTCCCTACCCACAATGCAACGGGGTTACCCGGATGAGTTCGAGCGTCCCATGATGCATCGCTTCGCGACAAAAGTACATTTTGAGCAGACGAAATTTGGTACAGGGAGGCAGCTTGGTCAGTATGTCTCAAACAAAAGCTTTGCCCCAAAGCAAAGAAGCCCTTTTGAAATCGTACAACAAGCGCTTGAAGGACGACGTCAAGTCGATGCTTGACAATTTCACCGAAATAGTGAAATTGGCCCGGGTAGAGGACGTCAGTCAGGTGCTGAGGATGACAGCAGTTGAACAGGACGAATACGAAATGCACGTCAGGGCAGCGAACATTGTAAGTCCAGGGAGGTAGTAATTGATTAAAATATCGTGCAGTAGCATTGGCTGCAGTGATTGTGTTTTTTTAAGAAGCAAGCTATGCCGTTTGGTTCCCCATTGACGCACAAATTTGCTGTCAATGTTATGGGGACGTTCAGTTGTGATCTGTGGGAAGGGGTGGGGTGGCCAAAATGATGAGCCATCATAGGCTTTTGGGTTGAAATCCATCAATTTTGAGCCAGTATAGCACACAATTTAGCCCATGTCTTTCTTGGTATCAGTCTGTGCAATTTTGCTGGCGAAAATCCAATTTTTGTTACAAAAAGATAGAAAATTTGTTGGTCTAAAATTCATAAAATTCAACGAAAAATTAAATTTGTTTGTCGGTGATGACATCATTATATGGGGATGGGAGATTTCTCGAAATGATGACATGGAAGGGAGGATGGGGGGGGTATGTGAGAGATGTATTATCATTGAGAGGCCATATCAGCGGCCGGTTAATTCCTGAAGCTCTGCAGAGTAAATTGCCTATAAATAGCACATAGACACAGGCCTGAGAGTGCTGTATGAGTTTCTCCAGGATGTGCCGAGTCTCAGAGTAAACTGTTCTTGGATAAGGTGTGGTGTCCAATTGCGAGCAGAGAGCGAAAGTCGCCATCGAGAGAACCTCAGGGCACTGTAATGCACTGTGTCTGAGAGTAAACAGTGGACAGATTTATTCGTGTCTCTCAGATAGTCTCAAATAACTGAGCCTGCTCTTGGACATGGTTCTAAGGGTTAATATGGAGATTTCTCTCTTTCTCTTAAACTATCGAGAGAGGCTATCGAACGGACAGGCCATCCGAGATTCTCTCGGTGGTTTCCATCACTTTCAGCTCCCTTTGGACATCGAGCAAAGCTCTCTGATCTCAAATGCATTCTTTTGTGATAAGGCCTGCAAATGTCTAATTGTGCATGGCTAAAAATTCAAAGACTGAAAAATAAAGCCCATTTTGTTGGCAGATTTGAGCATCAAATATGTCGGTAATCGAAAGCACGTATGATGGCTAATAACGAATTGTAGTGTCATAACTACCTGTAATCGAAAATCTTTCAGGTCCGAGCTGGCGAGAGTCTGATGAAGCTGGTCTCTGACATCAAGCAGTATCTTATCCTGAACGACTTCCCTTCGGTCAACGAGGCCATCACCCGCAACAGCCAGGTGTTTCAAGAGCTACAAGTGGAATGCGACACCAAGTTGATGGCTCTCCGGGACGACATGGCAGCCGACTTGTACGAGCTGGAGGAGGAGTACTATTCGTCCACTTACAAGTAGAGACTGGTAGACCATCGATGAATTCATTACGTTATGGGTGTATAAACTGTATAGACGTCTGAAACAATAAACGTATTTGGTATTTATCCGGCGTGCATAAATTACAACAAAAAGTTTATTTATAAAATACATACAAGTGGTGTTATCATATTTGTATATATATATATATTTACAAATCAAAACGAATCCTTGTTTTAAAGGCATGCCGAGGTTGATTTTTTTAATTTCAGCATCTTCAAATGATAACTCAGAAAAATTGGTAAATTAGCTCTGTTTTTAAGTTGTCAGCCACTTTTCAGAATAAAAATTAAGGAGTTTGAGGTCCTAAAATGATTTAAGTTTCATTATTGGCATCTTTCTTTTATGTGCATGATCATTTAAAAACAAGAATAGACTGCAAATAAACAAAACTTTGGTTTTGTACACAAAATATGCTAAAAAAATGAGTCGAATTTGGAAGTCCCTTAACAAAATTAAGGAGTTTTCAAAATAGACCCCGGCACGTCCCTAAATGTTTACGTTACGCTAGGATTCCTCTTGGAGAGACATCAAAATGCGAGCCTCGGCTTTCGCCGGGCATTATCAACAACTGAAAATACAACGGAGATTCTCTCCGGGCATTAAAAACCTGCCTGTGCTGCGAGCAACAACCGAGCCGAACATCACAAAACTGTCCAAAGATGGCCACTGAGCTGAGTCATGGGAGGAAGGGGCTATAAATAACGGCGTGTCCAAAAAATATACACGAGTCCTGCAAAAAAATGCGATAATCTCACTATCAAAAAAATAATCGAGCCAGCAAATAAATGCGAGTTAATAACAACGAAGAAAAAGAGGGGCTTAACGGCAAACGTAACAAAGTGAAGCACGTTTTGGTCCTTAGCGAGAGAGCCTAGCATCAAGCTCGCAGTATTCCCGATAACTTTCCCGTGATCAATTCTTGGCATGTCATACCGAATTGACTTTGCAGGAAAGAAGTTGCCGAGACGAGCTCGTTGAACCAGACAAAGACACATTAAAATAAATTAAATCCTCTTCGTTTTGTCTCCAATTTCACGAGTCCGAAAATGCCCCACCAGTGTGCGTTTAAAAAAGGCATGTCTGTATAAAGCTGGGGTATAAAAAAAATTATCCATTTTGTGCGCAACCATATTTTTCTAGCATTCACAAGAAAACCGAGATCCTGAACAGAGAAAAAATTGCAGCCGCTATACATTGCCGGTGTTCGCTGCTTGTGGATGAGGAAAAACATGATGGTGGAGATTCAGGACGCGGACCTTACATGATCAATAATAATGATCTATATCGCCAACTCATTCTTCGGGATCAGGCCTGGAAAAACATAAAAGAGACCAGATCTTCCAAAGAAATGGCAAAAAGTGCAGAAATTTCTCGTGGAATTCCCTAATCCACACGCAGCAAAGTACCAGAACAGGTGTCGGCTCCGGACCACATTCGCTGCCGACGCCGCAGGTCTCTGGCTGCCCAGGGCCATATTCACACCCGAAGATACCTTTTACAGTGGGTCCCAATGCCCTTTCTCCTCGTCGAGCCCGGCCCGAAGAAGCCGCTCAGTCAAAGCCACCCCCGTCACTGGCTAACGCTGTGATACACAGCACTCGATTAGGTGCGGGACACGCTCACTGATTGCTCGCTCCTGGAGGTCCGAGGTCCCTCACTGACTGCTACAGCCCGTCCGAGGAAAAAAGAAACTGGGATAGTATGCAAGCACCCGTTTTCAATTAATCTTGCCAGGCCATCTCCGCCTATCATGTCATGCACGAGTGTCCCTTACGGCTGTAGCTCAGTTTCTGCTTTCCTCGGACGGACCGTGGATGTACTCACTGACTGGTATAGGTTGTCACTGACCGCTGGTTCGTCCCCTCACTGGCTGTGGTGGCTGACCCGCCGCCTCATGCAGGCCTTCAGGCTGCTGTACGTGTTCGGGTAGGCCCGCGTGAGCACGAGCGACGATCCCAGGCAGAGGCGCACGGGCGCCGAACCACCGCCGGGCAGCTGGAAGAAGAGCGTGTCCACGGCGGCCGCGCCGTCGTCGGTGGGCTCCACGGCCACGGGCCGCACGCAGTGCCGCTCGTCGGCGTTGTGGGCCGCGTGGAACTTCGGCGAGTCTCGGCCGTGGTGGTGGTGGTGGTGGTGGTGCCGGCTCGGCTTTGTCTGCCTGCGGCCGATGCAGGGCGGCGAGTAAGCGCCGAAGCCGACATCCTCGGGGTCCTCCTCGATGACCACCAGTGCCCGGGCGAAGGGCCGACTGGCCATGTGCTCCATCTCCACGGCGTGCCGCTGCCGCGCTCGCCGCAGGTCCACGGCCTGCTTCACCTTCCACATGACCACGCACACGGCCAGGAAGAGGAAGAAGCAGGAAAAGAAAACCGAGAAGAAGACGAACAGGTCGATGCGGGGCTGGTCCTGCCGGAAGAACAGCGTGCCCAGCGACTCCGAATCCTCCTCCGAGTCGTCCCCGGAGCCGACGCCGTGCAGCACCACGAAGAAGCGGGTGTTGCGCAGGTCGTGCACGGCCTGCGGCAGGGTGATGACCAGCCGGTGGTGCAGGTCACGGACCACCAGCACGTCGTACTGGTCGGTGATGGTGACGAACTTCTTGAGGCCCTCGGCGCGGGTCTCGCGCACCCTCACCACGGTGGTGTTGTCCGCGGCCTCGGTCTGGTCCAGCTCGGAGGTGCGAGCGAAGGCGTCGATGGAGCGGCGGCGCCTCCTGGCGGGCTGGCCCCCGGCGCCCAGCGGCACGCGCACGCCCTCGCTGAGCTGCACGCTGTAGCGGCCGTCCACGGCCACGCGGTGCAGGCCGGTGCTCTTGTTGACGCGCACCACGAACGTGTCGTCCCGGGGCGAGAAGAAGAAGTCCACGCCGCCCTTGGTCACGTCCACGATCACGCGGATGTCCACGTTCATGTACTTGGGGTGGATGGCGAAGAAGACGGTGCGGCCCTGGTACAGCGGCGGCGTAGTAGTACAGTCTGTCCAGCAATAAAAAGCACACAAAAAATGAGAATATAACTAGCTGATCTGTGCCAATTTCAAACGGTGCGTGTTATTTGGCTGGCTGGCTTCAAAAATGATAAAAGCAGAACGTACCGATATTCTGTTTCCGTGGATCGAAGCAATAGTCCCGGTCCACGGACATAGTGCGGTAGCACTGGTGACCGTTGGTGGGGTTGCCCATGAAGTTATCGTTGCACTTGGAGCACTGGCGAGAAACAACGATGCAAAATGTGTACATTTTCGAGCACAGATTTTTACAATGTGCGAAAACAAAAACAAAATGCATCAAACAAATCATCCTAACCTGCAGTTTCCAGCATGGCTGCGAGTTGCCTTTCCCCTTCTGGCTGCACTGCGTGTCCGAGCTGGTGTTGTTCTCGCACTTGCAACCCTCCCCGTTGATGGCGTCGCAGGTGTCGCTGTGCCCGTTGCACTCGCACGGGCGGCACGAGTCCTGCGGGCTGCCGCTGGTCCTGAAGTAACCCTTGACGCAGTCCTCGCAGCGGTCCCCCTTGGTGGAGTGCATGCAGTTCATGCAGATGGCCTCCATGCCGGGGCCCTCGGTCACGTTCTGCAGCAGCTCGCTCAGGCGGTACTGGAAAGGACCACCCCAAAAAGCGAGTGATTAACAGGTGGATTCCGCGGACGAAAGGAGGCACGCGAGAGGCCCTACACTCACGTCGTCCAGAATGTTGGAGGTGCCGCTGATGTTGTTGTTGGTGCGGTCAGCCGCGCTGAGGCACACGTCGCTGTGTCCGTTGCAGTACATGTTGCACGGGATGCACTGACCGTTGTTTTGAGGGTCACCGACGAACAGAGGTTTGCACTTCTCGCACTGCTTGCCCTGTTAACGTAAAATGACGAAAATTATCATAAACAATGTACGTTACGACAGTAAAGGCGGGAAATGAGAATTCCGAAATTTTCCAAAATTGAAAATTTTTCACCTATATGACAAATCCAAAATTGGAAATATTGCATAAAAGACAAATCTAAAAACAATCTTGATTGCACATTTTAGATGAAGGAAAAATCTAAAATTGTGGACTTTACATGAATAAAGAAAGTCTAAAATTGTAAGTTTAACATACAAGGAAAATACTAGAAACGTGAGTGAGATCAGAGTGGTTCAATCCTAATTTTGCCAAATAAAGCAAATATTTGACTGTTGCGCGGGATCAAGTGCCTTACCTGGGTGTTATTCTGGCATTTCAAGCAGACGTCCAGCTGGTCCACCCCTTTGCAGTTGCTGTGGCCGTTGCACTGGCAGTGGATGGAGCAATTCTCGCCCACATAACCGAAGTGACAGATGCAGACGTTCGGCTCAGTGCAGGTGCCGTTGACGCAGCCCTTATGACAGACTGGCTTGCAGCGCCGGCTGCAATGCCGAAATGGAGAAAATCATGAAAATAACACACATCTACTAAACACTACACCGGGGTGACTCAAAAGGGCCTTTACAACATTTATGAGCCATCGTGCATGGCTTACCAATTGCATTTTAGACTGATGTTCAATAAAACAACGAAACGAACAAAAGACTCATACTTCTCCAGTACGTATCCTTCTCGGCATCGACACTCGAACCCTTCGATGGTGTCCATGCACAGCTCGCTCTTCTTGTCGCAGGTGTGGTGGTTGTTGAGGCACTCGTTCTCCGGCGGGCAGGACAGGTACGCCCACGTGGGCACACCTTCCGTGTGGTTGACCCACAGCGACACGTTGGCCGCGGCGGACTCGATGACCAGGGTGACGTTGTTGGGCTTGCAGAGGCCGCTGGAGGGCCCCTCCAGGCCGCCCTCCATGCACTTGCCCCAGCCGTTCAGGCTGGTGTGGTTGAGGGCGCACCAGCCGCAGTGCGGCTGCGACAGGCAGTGGGAGCACTGGGTGAACTCCACACAAGGCCGGGGGCAGTGGCCCTGGACCCTTCCGCAGATGCCGCCGGCGCAGCGAAGGTTCTGGTAATTGGGGGAGATGCACTGGAAAAATGACAAAAAAACAACACATGTATGTCTCGTTGGCAGCCAGAAAAAAAAAACAATCAGTGACACTATTTGACCGAGTCTTCCACAAAAACTGCTCACCTCCTTCAGCGACTCGCTCCATCTGCACTCGTGCCAGCCGCCCTCGGCGCCATCTGAACTTAGGCAGGTCTTGCAGTCCTTCAGTTGTGTGCATCGAGGGGGGCACGCGTTCGGCGGCATGGAATCGACAGTGAAGTTCAGCGTGGTCAACATGGTCTTTGGGAAGCAGTTCCAGTTGTAATTGTAGTCGGGTTTGTTGGTGGCAGTCCTCCAGAGCTCGGCTGAAAATTTTTAATAAACAAAAAAGTGGCGATTTGACGACGCAGGCACCAGGGTTCCAACATCTTCGATAAAATAAAATCTCCCGACTTTGCCAGGTTTCCCAGGTTAAAACCCAGCACAAAATCGACTCCAATTGGTTTACAATTCCGCAACGTTGCTACTAGTTGGTCTTCTTCAGGCATTTTATTATTGTAATTTTGTATCATATTTGGATTATGTATTATAATTTTTAATGCATTTGCATTTGTAGCACCCGAAGAAGACCAACTAGTCGAAACGTCCCGTAATTGTAAACCAAATTGACAGTAAAAACAGAGGTCTTAGTAAAAACCCTGCAGAAAAATGAAAAAATAGCTAAGTCTGACTTACTGGACTTGAGCATTTGCCGCGTCCAGATGCAGTTTGGGATGTCCTTGCACTTTTCGCAGTCTGAGGAGCTGCACAGCCGTTCAGGACACAAGGCCGGGTCCCTGATCGCGGGCCGATGCTTGTTGCTGCAGTTCTTCTCATCCTCGCAGCTGCTGCCGATGCGGATGCAACGGCTGCAGTAGTAACACCACTGGCATACCTAGAATTGGAATGATTTCCGCGTGATGAAAGGTATCCCAGAATGCTTTCTATCATAAAAATACCTTCCGTCCCAGTAGAAAATATAAGATGTGAAATTCAATTAAACTGCAATTTATTTGAAACACATTTCAATTATATGGAATTACTGTTAAATAAGTGCAATTTATTTGAATTCGACAAGGAATATTTTCTGTTGGGGTTAGCGTATGGTCAATCACAGGAAAAAAAAAAGTCGGCTTACATTTTTGGCGGTGGGATGAATCGGCCACGACGCGACGCACTCGGTGCATGTGGAGTGCTTCTGGCAGCTCCGTTGCTCGACCCAGTCTTTGGTGCACACGGTTCCGTGCGAGAATTCGGAGGTGCCCTTGGAACTGTGACAGCTAGCAAACAGGATAACAGAGCGTTTTGCATTCCTGCTACTCGTCAGGGATTTAGAAAAAAATCATATAAATAAATATACGATCGTTACCTGGACGGGACCTCGTTCTTGTTGGCGTAGCAGTAGGTGCTGTTGAATCCGTCGTTTCGGTAGAGCGAGCAGAACGAGCATCCGAACTTGCGCTGGCAGGCCTCCCTCGTGTGGTGGACGCTGCACAGGTCAGACGGAATGTCCAGTTTCATGAGATTTCCGATGGATGTCCCACCGGCGAAGCCGCCGAACGTGTAACAGCTGGAGTCCACCACGGTAGCGGTCAAGCCGAGCGACGGTACGAATCTATCGCCGATAACTGGAGTCCCTAAATTGAAAACATGATATGTGTATACAGTTTGCATGACAGCTCAAGGCGGTCCAGGGCCACGAGCAGCAGTCAGCGGAACTGGGCTCGCAGTCTCGGAAACAGGGTTTCTCCAGCGCATGATCGCAATTATCTCTCAATGGTATCTATAACTATCCCTCTCAAATCTATTATCAATGGTAAACGTAACTGTCTAAGCACAATCAACTATGAAAGGGCACTCTCAACTGTCAACTAAACTATCCTTGAGCACTGAACGGTGAACCTAACTATCGGAGAGAAACACACTGCACCTTAAAGAAAGACATAATTCAACTTTTATCCACCAAACTCACCTTCGGCCAAGACGTCCACCCACACGTTGCAGCTGAAGACGTAGGCGTGCAAGTGCGGCGCGATGCCGCCGCCGTCGTCCTGCCCGCCGGCCACCAGCATGTACTCGTCGGAGATGACGGCGGCGTGCAGGTAGCGGGCCGAGGGCAGGTTGCGGCTGCGGGTCTCCTCATGCACGGGCAGTACAGTCCACCTGCGGCTGGGGTAGTGGAAGGCGTACAGCTCGCGGGACACCATGGTCTTGTTGATCTTGTAGACCACGCCGCCGTACACGTAGAAGCTCTCGGAAGCCGCGTGGTACACCGCGGAATGGCCGTAGATGCCCACCGGGTAGCCGCCAGTCATGTTCAGTGCGGCCCACTGCTCGCTGGCCAGGCTGTACTCGTAGACCTTCTCCGAGAAGCCGAACTGCATGTCGAAGCCGCCAATGAGCACCAGGCTGCTGTCCGCGCGGTTGGTCAGCGTATGGCCGGCCAACGGAGGCGGCGTCCAGCCAGCTGCGGTTGTGGCCGGGGCCACCGACCAGCGCTTACTCACCACGCCGAAGGTCCAGAAGTCCCTGAGCACCTTGTGCTCGCCGGCGGCCGCGAAGCCGCCGTACACGTACATGGTGCGGCGCGGGGCCACGTAGGCCGCAGCGTGGAAGTAGCGGCCGGCTGGGCCCTGGACCGCGGTCTCCGACCAGGAGCCGCTCCTCGTGTCGTACTCCAGCAGGTCGTCCAGCACGCCGCGGGTGATGGACCAGCCGCCGAAGACCCACAGGGTGCCGCGGTGGTCGGCCACTGTGGTGTGGCCCATGCGCGGCAGGGCAGCCAGCAGCTCGGAGGAGGCGAGAGAGGCGCGCCGCGCGTCCACCAGTGAGGTCAGCAGGATCTCCTTGGGCGAGATCTTGTGCGAGCAGTCCGGCCCGCCGTGCTGTTTGTCGCACTCGCAGTGGCCGAAGTCCTGCCGGGATGACAAACACCATTAGCTACCCAGAAAATGCATCTGTACCTTGGAATGAAAAGGGCCAATGTCCATTTTCTTGATTTTCGGAGATGACAATTGAAGAATTTAAAATGCATTAGGCACGATTGAGAAAAATCAGCAATTTTGGACATTAGGCATTTTCCTTCAAAGATACATAAATTGCTTAAAATAATTTTGTTACAGATTTCCCTTACCAGGTTGCAGTGCCCGCTCTTCATCGAGCTGAACGAGCAGTTGTTGGGGCACACCTCCAGCTGACAGTCCCGGCCCACGAAGCCCTCCTCGCAGACACATTCCCCGTCCACGCATGTCCGGTTGGCCCTGCATAGGTCGGGGCATTTTTGGATTTCGTAGGTGGCGTTGAAGCCCTGGTTGGGGTCGTCTCGTTGGTAGAAAATGGTCATCACACCTGTGGGTGGAGAGAACGTGACAATGCAGCTTAAGGTGCAAGATGACATTGTCATTCCCTGACATTCACAGGTTTACCAGATGCAATTTTGCAAAATTACCGGACAAAGCTCAGGGTTACTGGCTGAATTTTGCATCAAATTTGCCTGACTTTTCCAGGTTTTCAAGACACTTTATTTTGCAAAATTCCCAGGCAATTTAAATCTTTCTTACGGATCTTACTTCCTTGATTTTGCCGATTTCCCAGACACTTATTTTGCAGAATTCTCAGACAATGCCCAGGGTCTCTGGCTGAATTGGGGATCAAATTTCCCTGACTTTTCCATTTTTGCAGACAGTTGTACAACCCAAATGTTGCACCTTTTCAACATAACATAGTACAGCTTTCTTACCAGAGCGAGCTTCCACCACGAAAGACTGCTTACTCTCCATGGAGCAGAACGCGCCGAGGGCGCCCATCTCGGGGTTGGCGCGCACGTTCGAGGCTATGAAGTTGGGCAGGCCGTCGTAGACGTAGACGAAATTTCCGTTGCAGCGCACCTTTAGATCCGGCTCGATGGTCAGCAGGATGCTCGTGGAAGACCTTGTTTAAGGACGAGTCGAGTTTGAGTTTCACCGAGTGCAAACGCAATTACAAAATACTGGGTGGCTTACGTTTCGCCTTGCAAGTTTCCGGTTTCGAGCTTCGGTTGCACGGTCAGGATCCACAGGCACGTCTCGCCGAGCACGCCACCTGGTTGCGCACCCAGTCCCCCTAATTTCACATCAGTCATCAGAACTCTTGCATCACACATTCTGTAACACTGGCTTCCGTTTCTGCGGAGGTTCGGTTAAAAAGAAAATACAATGAAACATAAGAAAAGGTCTTTGCTAAAAATCACACTTGCACCAAAAGCCATGCAAACCTCGGGTTTCCGTAATAGCCGTCTTGGCAATACTGACAGTTGTCCCCTTCGGTGCTGTCGCGGCAGAAACACGCACCAGACATGACGTCGCAGAAACCTTTTGTAGGATCGCCGTGCCCGTTGCAGTTGCATTTCTGGCAGCCCAAACCGGACGTCGCATTGCCGAAACTACCCACTCTGTAGCAGCGAAAGAGCACACGGTGTGGATGTTAAAACAAGGTATGATAACGAGACAGGTTTCCCCATAATTTTGGTTAAATGGTCATTATTTCAGCCAATAATTCAATAAAATGTCAGTAAACCCCTCAAATTCTTGACATTCTTTTTAACTTGCACCGACTTTCCCAGATTTTGCAGGTTTCCTAGTTCTGGTTTACAGGTCAATTATTTTCACTAGAGAATTTCTTTCCTTACTTGCAATTTTCGCAGTATCTCCCATGCGTCCAATTATGGCATTCGTCACAGACGCCGACGCCAGTCACGCACGTGCTGTGGTTGTTGCAGTTGCAGTTCTCGCTGCAGTCGGCTCCGGTCCAGCCCAGATCGCAGATGCAGGAGAAGTTGTGGGACTCCGAGCAGTAGCCGTGCAAGCAGTTCTCGAAGCACCTGAAGATAATTCACAGGATGTGTTACTTTTTTCGCCTTAAAGTAGTACCTTAAATTGTCCGGGCCAAATCTTATCATATTTTTCATAAAGGATGATATTATTTATTTATGTTAATTAAATTTGCCAAATGTATATGCATGTTCCTTGTTAGTCGTTCGCTGGTTTTCAACGTCTTTTTTAATTTATAAGTTAAGCCTTTTGTTTTTAGTTTATATTTCACGAAATAAATCCCAATAATAAATATATTTATCTCAAATTAAGTGTCTCTAGCTATAACAGTGTTGAATTTTGTGACTGTCATGATCTGGATGTCAAAGTGAAGAAAAAATGGCGGAGAAAATTCTACAGAATCATTCATAATCAGTGTTTAACGTGTTTCTTAACTTATCTGGAGCAAATTGTTGAAAAAATGGCTTATTATTATAGCCAAGTGCTTGGCTCGACACTTTTACAGCATAACACCGGCCAATAATTATGCAGTTCCAGCTTCAACAACTTACGTTTGGGAGCAGGTTTCGTTGCCGTCTCCGCGAAACCCGCGGTTGCAGGTGCAGATGTATGAGTCGAACGTGTTGGTGCAGGTCGCATCGGCGTGGCAGTTGTGCAGCCCCATCGTGCACTCTTCGACGTCCGGGCAGATGCCGTACGTCCAGTCCGTGGGCTCAGCCTCCGAAAGATTGTAGGCAGCAGAAACGTACGTGCGGCAAAGTCCTGGAAAATCATAGAAGTTCAAGGATCAGATCGTGCTATTTAGACCTAGTTCGTGATAACCAGCTGAAAACAAACCATCGGTCGGGCCGCGAAAATCGCCACCGGTGCAAACACCCAGCAGGGGATTATGGTCGCTGAAGCACCAGCCGCAGCCGAACGTCCCCAGGCAGTCCTTGCAGGAGCGATGGTGTTCGCACGTGTGACACAAATCGTCCAAGGACTCCGTGAACGTCTCCTGCTCGATCCAGCGCTTGCAGATGCCGTGGTGATACGAGGGCGAGTAGGTGTTGAACGCGAAGCACTTGTGGTCGCCTTCGCACCAGGCGCAGTAGTTCTCGCTGCTCAGGCAATTCTTGCAACCAACGAGTCTGCAAAGAATACAGAAATAACTGCTTGAGCAAGCAATTTTATACTTTTGCAAACATAATTAAATTGCTGAAAATAGGCGTTCATATCATACTTCAACAGCCTTGATTTGCTCATCTATTTTTCCCCATTTGCAAAGTTAATAACATTTTTAAGACTTACTCGTGGCACGGCGTCGGGCAAAGGCTGGCGTTCCGAACAGTATCATTGAAGCGCCCCCTGCGGACGCAGTACGTTTCAGGCAGCAACCACTCGCACTGGGGATTCTGAGGGGATTAAAATTCGCACCGTTAGCATTTTGGATGCGCGCGTTATCTCACGAAGACAAAAATCGGTCAACGGCCCCATTACCTTGGCACAGTCTTGGCAGTAAACGTTGCTGGAACATGAGGCGCAGTCATCCGCGTTGGTGACCAGGTAGCGCTTGTGGCTGCCGTCCACGCAGCTGCTGTCGACTTCTTCGTCGCCTTGGGGGAGGCGGTGGATGCACGTCGTGGAGGTTTCGCACCAGCCACACAGGGAATCTGAGAGACACTGCAGGCAGTTGGTGTACGCCTGGCAGCTGCCGTTGCTGTAGGGCTCCAGGAACTCCATCGTAAGATGCTGGCCGAACAGAGGAGAAATGACATTATTTTAAAATGAGGTGGAAATCCTAACAAGGAGGAAGTCGTAAAACACAAAGACAAACCTTGGCATAATCGGGGCACCCGTACCACGTCAGATCGACAGCGGACGAGTTTCCAATTTCGATGTCGTGTACGCGGAAGTCCATCAGGTAGCGGTCGCTTATCGAGGCGTTGGGAAACAGGGGTTTGTCTTTGGCTCGTTTGGCTTCGCAGCTTGATGGAGGACCGCTGATGTAATTCGTGCTGAAGTTGGCCACCACTTCCTGCAGTGACAATGAGGTGATTATCAAATAGGGCCTTGGGCATCGGATGACCCAAGGTCTAAATCCGACCACAATCATGAAACTATGTAATTTCGGATCCCATTTCAGGTCCTGTAGACGACAGAACGTACCAGATTTTCAGGCGAGTCGTTGGTGCTTATGCGCAGGACTCCCCTGGCCTTGGTCAGCTTCAGGCACATCTTCAAATGGGACATGTTTTTGGAGAGACTGCAGACGGGGTGCAGGAAGCCGAAGAAGCGAGTGATGAAGCTTCCTCCCGCTACCCTCTTCACCGTGTACTGGGGGTACAGCGTGAGAGACTGGCTGGTGCTGTTCACGATGCTGACCTTCAGATGGGACATGAATATTAGTTAATTTTGGCAAAATGCAAACTGATTATAAAAAAATAAATAAAATAAAAAAACACCTCATCGGGCGATGACCAGTTTGGCGGATGGTAGTACTTGAGCAACGTAATTCCCGGTGGAAAATCCTTTGTCCGGCACTCTTCGATGGCGTTCACGTCCGTCAGGTTGCGGCCCCACCATCCAACCACGAATGAGGTCGGCTTGACTATCCTGGTGTCTTTTGGATATAAATGAAAATTCGGGCAAATTTCAACAAACAGGCACAAGCTAATCATTGTTGAACAACAAAGTAACATAATTTATGCAAATTGTTTTATGCCTGTTTCAAACGTTTTTAGCAATTTGCCACTAAACAGGGTGATAAGCAATTTGCTGGAAATTTTACCTCAAAGTTTTAATCAACCTCCCATTTCCCAAAAAGTATTCAACATCACGATTCCAATTACCTTCCTGGCTGTAGCAGATCCTCCTCTGCACGTTCCAGGTGCACGTTCTCAAACTGGCCATGCCCGGGGCCGTTTCCGGGTTGGGTTGGGACCGTTCGCTGTGCGCCATACAGGACTGGCAGTCCCTCAGGGCGGGGCAGCTCCCTGGGCAGGCAGTGGTTTCTAGGCTCTGATCACAGCTCTGCAAATACAGAAGTTCGGTTAGCCGAAGCGCGACAACGCCATATCAGCACGCAAAAAAATGAACCCTACCTTGACGTCCCACCTATCCAGGCAGGAGCTGTTCCCTTCGGCTACGTGGCACCAGCCACACTCTGGGTTCGCGCGGCAGCTTTCTCTAAATTTGTGACTGCAAGTGGAATCGGATCGCAGGTTAAAAGTACACTTTAATGTGATCTAGCAGTTTAAGAGTTCAGGTGGCAAAATGAGACGCAACCTGCGTTTATTCTTGCCTGTATTTTAGAAATTTCAAAAAAGGACTTACTTGGAACATAAAGATTGACTAGATCTGGGGTAGCTGCTTGGCGGCGCGATCGTGAAAGGAACGGTGTAGGATAAAAAGTGGCCCCGGACGGAGCCGCTGAAGCCGCCGGCGATGAGCAAAGTGTTGCCACCTCGCACGCCGGCCACGTGAGAGTATAAACCTTGAGGTAGCGGAAATGCATTTCCTGAAAGGAGAAAATGCAAAAAAAATGAAATGTTTGTTAAAAAGAAAGTGCTCGAGAAAGCCTTCAACATGCAGCAAATATTTTGGATCTGACGATTCTTAAGTTAGGGGTCAAAATTACTGGAGAGCCCCGGTTATCCGACAGGTAGGGAGTTGTTTGGGGCAATGTTTTATCTCCAGCTAATTAGATAGTTACAAATTTACCACCTCCGCAATTTCAGCTGTTACGCCAGCATTTTAACGTTTAGCACCCAAGCAAATAAAACTACAATCCCCGTCATGGTCACCCCATGTTTAAAAACAACTAACAGCCCTCTATGCCGATCAAACCACACTCAGCCATAAGAGTAAACTCCGTCAGTGCTGCCTCTCCCACTAGCTCTGGGTTCTACAATATCACAGCTTCGGCGTCATCGGCCATTACCACCGACCTGGAAAGTCCTCCTGGAAGGCCTCCACCCGGGTCCACGCGTGGCAGCCCAGGTGGTAGAAGAAGAGCCGGCCGTCGTAGCAGCGCTCCTCGCTGGCGTGGTCGTGGCTGTAGCCGCCGAAGACGACCATGTGCTCGCCGATCACGGAGGCGCTGTGGAAGGCGCGCTCGATGGGCACGTGGGGCCGGCCCTGGCCCCCGGCGTAGTGCACGCGGCTCCAGTAGCGGCTGTCCACGTCGAAGGCGTGCAGCCGGTCGCTGAGCTTGCTCACCCGGGCCATGGCGGCCACCAGCCCGCCGTAGACCAGCAGCGTGCGGCTGGCCGCGTGGAACACGGCGCTGTGGCCGGCCAGCCGGCGCTCCGTCTCCAGGCCGCCCAGGGGCCGCACCCGCTCCCACTGCGCGCTCTCGCCCTCCTTCAGGTTGATGCGGAACATGAGCGACGAGAAGCTGCCGTTGTCCAGGTTGCCGCCGAACAGGTACAGCTGGTACTCGTCGACCACGGTCAGGCTGTGCCGTGCCAGGGCCGGGGGCCTCAGCACGCTGTTGGCGCCCTGCAGGGCCCAGGCGTTGGTGGCCGCGCTGTAGAACCACAGCTCGGCCGACAGGCTGCCGTTGGCCAGGACGCCCCCGTAGAGGGCGAAGCCGTCCCCGTAGGCCGCGGCCGCGTGGCCGTAGCGCGGGCAGGGGCCCCACTGCTCGGCGGGGCCCCCGTGGCACGCGCCGCGCTCCTGGCCCTCGTCGGGCAGCACGGCCTCCCACCTGTTCACGTCCATGGAGTAGACCATGAGGTCGCCCAGCACCTCGTTGAGGGTGAAGCCGCCGTGCACGTAGAAGCGGTCCCAGAAGGGCAGGTAGGCGCCCGCGTGGCCCATGCGGGGGCGCAGCCCGCCCGCCTCGGGCGCCACCACGTGCCACGCGTTGCCCCGCGTATCGTTGGAGCCCAGGCCGCAGCCGTAGCCGGTGAAGCCGGGGAAGCAGCTGCAGCGCGGCGGTTCGGGGAAGGGCTCGCACGTGCCGCGGTTCTGGCCGTAGCCGCAGTCGTCCGGGCACAGCGCCGCCTCGCAGCCCTCGCCGGCCCACATGTGCTCGCAGCGGCACGAGCCGGCGGCGCAGGCCCCGCGGCCGCTGCAGTTCAGCGGGCACTCCGTGGCGCTGTACTCGGCCTCGAAGCCCTGCAGGGCATAGTTGGCGTCGCTGAACAGCATGACCAGCATCTGGAAGACACGAGGGAGTTAGAGAGCGGACGGTCATGATATGATACACTAGCCTACGGGCCTTTCTATATGAAACAAGCTTTCTTGCATGCGGTGGGTTTGCCATTGGTCTGTTTGATGTGCGGCCAGAGTCTCTTGCTGGTCAACTTACTTTTCCTGACCTGGCCACCTGCGTGGGTGGCAGGGTGGTCCCGCTGAAGCTGCCCAACAGCGTGCTGTTGTAGGAGTCGCCGTCGAAGACGTGCACGAAGTCGAAAGCGCACTCGGTGTCGATTTTGATGAACTTGAGGTGGATGAAGCCCAATGAAGAATTGGCTAAATTGGGGAAGAAAAATAAAATATGGAGGTCAGCACCTTTTCACGAATAAGTTACATGCATGTGAAAATGATTCTGCAGACTCGTGCAAAGTCTGCATTCCTATTCCTTGTGTGGAATAAATTGTTATTATTCTCATTATTATGCAGTGACATAATACTTGAACAACCGAGTGTGGCGCCGCCTGGTGGTTCGATTAAAAAAATCGAAAAGTTGGTCAGGGTGGAAAACTGACCCAGTGGCCTTTTGGATGCCTACTCTCGATTCAATTGGGGAAAATCTCTTCTGGCCTCATTTTCACAGCCCTTTCCAAAATAAAAAAAAAGGCAAGAAAATGTTTTATGACCATTCCATGAATTGTGCCATATTATTTCATCCGAATTTCTTGGCAACTGAATAAAGTGCACAGTCGAATAAATATTCGACTGTGCCAATTGGACGTTGTTGAGGTGCACTAAGGGGATTTTAATGTGCTAGTTCCATAGAACACAGTTAATTAAGCGTCACAAAAAATCCATTTTAGACTATAAATAACTTGAAGTAAAGCTTGGTCCTATTTGGTCCTACATGAAGTTTACATCTATGATCTACCCTTATCCAACTGTTGTCTTCTACTCTATGTCCCCCTACTATGCATCACCCTGTATATTGGGCACATAGATAGATTGATTTGTATTATCTTCAAAACAGAGATTTCTGTAATGCAAAAATTTGCTTTGTAATCTCACTCATGCGGATCATGGAAATTTGTGGTAACATGACCCCTGGGGATGACCTGGATTCCTGGGAAACATCAGGGAAATACAAAATTGCAATATGATGTATGTTGACAAATACCTAGGTCCTATAGAAGGAAAGTCATCCTCTAGTCTCTTGTCAACGACTCAAAAATGCAGTGACTTATGGAGGTTTAAAAATTGCAATGACTTATGGAGGTCTAAAAAAAATGCAATGACTTTTGAATTACTGAAAATTTGCAATTATTTATGAAGGCTAAAAATGCAATGACTTATGAAAGACTCAAAAATGCAATGTCTTATCAAGGTCTAAAAAATGGAACGACTTGTCATTTACTCAAATTGCAATGACTTATTAAGGACGAAAAATGCAATGACTTTTCCACCACTCAAAATTGCAATGACTAATGAAGTTATGAAGGACTACAAAATGCAATGACTTTTGAATGACTCAAAATTTGCTATTATTTATGAATTGACTTATCAAGGACTAAAAAATGGAATGACATGTCATTTACTAAAATTGCAATGACTGACATGTATAACGGACTACAAAATGCAATGACTTTTCCACCACTCAAAATTGCAATGACATATCAATGGCTAGAAAAATGCAATGACTTTTCAACGACTCAAAATGATGCACAGCTATAACCTGGCCAAATCTGCACATACGCTTTATGGTAAACGGATTTTGTATCATCATGACGCATTGTCGTCGCAATTAAAAAACAATTGTATTAAATTTCCAGGAAGAAGAAACTAGTCAGCTGAAGGCATCGAAATCCTTGTTTTGTTACGAGGATCTCCTTAAGGTCAACATCCTCCGTGGCTGGGCCTCAAAGGACGAGTTGGGTAAAAATAGAAAAAAATGCAAATGCGATGGCCAAAATTACAATAAAATTCAACAGCCCAAACAGGAAAAAGCAGCCGAACCCTGACGTGGGGGAAAACCTGGCCTAGCGATTGATTTCTTGTTTATTTCCTGCAAAAAAATTAAGCACTTAAAGGCAACACTTAAATACTCGACATACAGGGCACAGGGCGATTGGGGCGCCATCTATTGCAACCTATTGCGAAGGGCAGTCAACGAGCAAATAGTGTTTGGGCAGAGTTTATATCCTTTTAATCGAATTAAAGGGCATGTGCAGGTTAGCCCAAGTGCCCCAAGCCATTATTTCTATTGATTTCTGGGCCCCGGGCCTCCGCAGCGCCCCCTGGAGCCGTCACCCCCAGCCAGAAACCATAATTAAAGTTTGCATTAATAATGTTGGCGGTGCATTAATTTTATAGTGAGGGGAGTCAGCTGATTTATGTCGCTGGGTCCCTAGAGCTCCCTCCGACGGTAGGTGGCGCTGGCAGGCCATGCACGAAATTTTATGGACGGCCCTCGGTGATTCCAGATGACTGACCAAGCGTATCGCTCTTTATGGACATTCCCTATCGATTGGAAATGAAATTGAAAACACCAAAGCTGCTTTTTAATGGGGCATTTTTAAAACACCCCTAGAAGATGCCTAGGGTGCTGCCACCTGGAGGATTTTGCACGTGAAGGGGGGCTCCATTTGGTAGAGAAAAATGCAATGGCTTATCAAGGAATAAAAGATGCAATGGCTTTTCAAGGACTGAAAAATGCTATGGCTTTTCAAGGACTAAAAAATGCAAAGACTAATTCAAAGACTCAAAAATGCAGTGACTTCTCAGCGACTCAAAAAATGCGATCAATGGCTTTTCAAGGACTGAAAAATGCTATGGCTTTTCAAAGACTCAAAAATGCAAAGACTAATTCAAAGACTCAAAAATGCAGTGACTTTTCAGCGACTCAAAAAATGCGATCAATGGCTTTTCAAGGACTATAAATTACACTGACTTCCCCCATAATTCAATGATGTCGCTGGTACCGCAAATACATCAATTCCAGTTTTAGCAGTTAATTTAAAAACACTATACGTGTTATCAGGATACTTTCGATACAAATGAACGGATTACTGAGCAAGCGATTAATCCAGAGCAATAAAAATGAATGACCTTAACGGTGATTTAATGATATTTCAAGGTGCTTTAATGACCCGTGGCTACCACTGTGGACGACAGATCATAAACCACTGAGAATGAATGAACCAAACATAGTCGCATAACCAACAGTTCTTTCCCATTTCATTTTTTTCATTTTTTTGTTCTTTTCCCCCAAAAAATGAAGATAATTACACGTTTTGTGAGGCCTCGCTACCGGTTGTGCCTGGAACCGCATATTTCCTTACGAATAAAACAATATGTTTTAAGAAGAAGCAGAAGAAACAGCACTATGAATACAAAAGGCCCACACGACCGCAGCGCAAGGTCTCGTTATAGATTAATGGCGTGCACTTACTTAAATAAAAAATATGATAAACATCTCTTCCTTATAAGCGCAGGTAGTAGTGGGCAAGAAAATTAATTGAATTCAAAAAACCGTTTCCCCGAATATGACGAGGTGAAAAGTTCAACTTTCCTGTTCAGCAAAACAGAAGTCATGGGCGCTTTAATGCGGTAATAAAATGCAGGGTTGCCAGCGATTTTTCAAAATTGTCTTGCCTGACTTTTAACATAAAAATTTATACAAATTTTTTCCTGACTTTCAACAAAATAATCACAAATTTTGTATGTCTTTTAACAAAATAATCACAAATTTTGCCTGATTTTTAACAGAATAATCACAAATTTTGCTATATTTCTTTTCATCGTTCACTATAAACATGAGGTGAACAAAAAAATGTAATAAGGAACAGCAGCAATAGAGCACACATAAAAACCTTCAAATGTCGATTAGTTTTTCCAAATATACTATTTCATTATTGATCTCTTCAACAAAATTGCTGGCTTCAATGGATAGCTCGAGTTACTTGACTTCTGTATTAAAAGATTTGTTACATTTCCCTGACTTTTTTAAAATGGAGCAATCTTCTCTGACTTTCCCTGATTTTTCCAACTTCTATGACTTTTCCAGGTTTTCCAGATCTGGGGGGGAGACCCTGTTATAGTTGGATGAAGGATGGGCTGAAGACACGGGTGTACAAGGATGCTATGGACGGGGTATGTTTACAGTAATTATTTTTACTTGATGATTTTTCCTTCTGTTTCACACCAACCCATCTTTTCCCAAGCTAATCTCAACTGAAATCCTTGTAAGAGTAATCCAGGCCATTTTATGGATGTGGATCTTCTAGGACGTCTATCTGGGCCGCTTTATCAGCGCCACCTGCACGTTATTTTTGCGTGCATGGCTGCACCTCAAAGGCAGAAATCAATGATCAGTCAGCAGAGAGCATCTTGCAGAAAACTCTGCCGAGAATGGATTGCTCGGATATTGGGCCTGGGCCACGAAATCGATGCCAGCGATTAAATTGAAAACGAACAGGAAAAATGATGGCACAGAAGCTGCAGAACTAGAGGGCGCTGCCTAGGGCCTCTCGACCCTAGGCATCGATCGTGGTGGGGGCCCCAGAAATGCAACCATCGATTCCCATCCACTCATGGACCTACGAGCCCATTCTACTGGTCCTCAGCCACTCGACGTTGGAATGCACTTCAAAAGGATGGCTGTCACAAATTCAATTTGCTCGGTGTATGACAACCCTAGTGGTCACTTTCTAATAAATTCAGTATATAGATATTTCAACATTCCCTTCCACCCTTCCATCAAAAAATCGTGATTTCTTTTTCACTCCCTCCCCATAGAATTGTGCAAAATGAGAAATGTTTATAGTTAATTTGCATATAAAAAGAGATGGATTTTAAGATTGCATATACGTGCAAAAGCCCACGTTTACAATACAAAACAGCAACAAAAGTTGGAGACAATGTTTTGCCAAAGTGGATTCTCGTCCCCATGGTGTCCCCAGAAATCAGGTGTTCAAATTCAATCTTCAAAAGAAACTTTTCTGACCACATAAAATGCCATATACAGCGTTTGTCATTATATACAGGGTGAGTCAAGAAGGGTTGCCACCGATTTTTCAACTGTCTTGCCTGACGGAACCAATATAATTGCCTGACTTGGTCTGACCTAAAAATTGAACTTCTGTAACTCGTACATTGCTCAGTGATCTAAAAACAACTACAAATTTATTGCAATTGAGCATTTTAACTTGAAAATACTGTTGTAATGAAAAAATTTCACACCGTTATTTCTGAATGTTTCTTCAATAGCTTCCTCTTCTAATCTCTTAAATCTCTAAAAATTGTAGCTGATTGTTTTACACTTTCCCAATTATGCCCGACTTTTCCCTGATTTTTACAGGTCATTCCAACTTCCTTAGGTTTTCCAGGTCTTGGGGGAGGACCCTGTCGAGGGTTTTCCAAAAATAAACAAATCACTTTTCCCTGGCTATTGCTGCTTGTCTCTCCAACATCCCAACATCATCACGTTTTCCAGGTCAGAGGGCTTTCAAACCGTTAGCATGCACTTCACCATGAAGAGGTCCCACGGAAGCCAATTAACCATGGCTAACAGCGATGAATTATTGCCAGCATGCGAGATTTGGCTCCAGTGGCAATTTCGGATGGTCCCAAATTCCCAGTGTCGTGTAAGAGGCAGCCAAACACACTGAAACACTGGTTTCGATCGGATTGGAGCGACCTTAATGGGTCGTAAACAAGGCTCGTAATAATTACGACCGTCATCAACACGATCATCGTCAACGAGCACTTGCAACGATGAAATGCCAGCCAGGCCATGTCATAGGGACGGACAGACACACTCAGAAACGGATTGGACTTTGTACGAACACCTGAACGTTTGATACCTTTGCATAATTGCATTGATCTTGCATTGCATTGCCATGACATTGCATGTCATATAAATGCAGTCTGTGGGATCAAAGAAAAACTTATCTTCAAACTAATGCAAATGTAACTTTTATATCGTGCTTAATCGAGTGAAGCTTCAGGTGGAGCAAAAGTCCGAAATTCAACCTTGCAAGAAATTAACACCTAAAAGTGTGCTTGACCACCCAAGAGGATGAACCGCCCTTATTTGGAGGACATTGGCGTTGGGCACAACAAACACAATGGGATGTTCGACAGCCGGAAGTGGACGCATGCCAGACTAACATTAACCCAAATCCACAAAGCCTGTCCACCCGTTTCCGGGATTGGTCGGTCGGTGCGACCACCACAGATGGCGCCACCGACGAGAGCGTCTCATATCTAACAGTGATATACTGGAGTTTCCCACACAAAATTCCAGTCTTATTTTTCAATATTCTCTTATTTCCTGACCCGCAGTATTTAATGAAGTATTTCCTAAAAAAATGCAGTTTCCTACACCGAAACTGTAGTTTGTTTTATATTTGATTTAAATATCTATTTGCATATTTCCTATAAAATGCGATTTCCAACACAACAACTGCGGTGTTAAATGTTTTACATCCCGTTTCCTACACAAACTTATGTATTCATAAACATTCTGTGGCAGCAACACAAAAAAATGCAGTATTTTTGCATATACTGCAGGTTTACTAGACAAACTGCATTATTTTCTTTTATTATATTCTAGTTTTTATATAAAGACTGCAGTGGTTTTAAAAATACACTGTACATGTATTGCAATACAGCATCTTAGTACCCCACACAAAACCGCATTATTTTTGTATTATATTCTAGTTTTCTACATAAAAACTGCGATGTTTTTGAAAATCCTGCAGTTACCTTCCCAAAACTCGAATATTGTTTCTATTATACCCATGTATTCTGAAAATATTGTAACTTCCTACACAAATCTGCATTATTTTTTTAATATATTCTGGTTTTGTTTTTGCAATTTTCTATCATAAAAACTGCAATATTTTGAACATAGGTCCACTGAATTTTCCCACACAAAACCTGCAGGTTTTTTTCATTTTGAGAACATGAGTTGTCACAAGTTGGATTGATAAGTCCCGCCTTGCTTAAACATTACGAGTTTTCGATCGACACCTACTTGACACCTGTAAACCAGTCATAAAATCAGTCGGAAGTGATTATACATTGTAAGCCTACATTATTTCGAATAAAATGCAGCCTTTTCTATTCCTTGGGCCCTAGAGCTTATTTTCTGGCCATGTCGCGTGTGGTAAAGATTAAAAAAAACATCAGGTTAAATCAGGTAAAGCAGCTGTGCAAAAATGCTAATTTTAGACGCTCAGCCCACACGCCAGTCATTAAAAATGTATTTCGTAAACGCTCTCAAACAGCAAGGCAATTAAGGTCATGGCGACATACATGTACAGTAAGTAACTTAGGTTGTCCAACCGGAAAAGGAATAATAACAGCGAAATTTCAACACGTGGCAGTGCTGATCACTAAAGTTGCAGTTTTCGGCATGATCAAGAACAAGGACGAAATTAGCATAGAAATAAGTTGTATTTTTACCATGCTTATTTAGGTTTTGGTTTTCAGTGTTGTTGGTGGTTTGAGCCAAAATCTAAAAACTGCATAAAATATGAATAAAATTCTCGTTGTTTTCCCAAATTTGCTCATTAAGGTTTACAAACTGCGGGGATTGATTACTAATTTTTTATTTGTTGTAAATTCTCGAAATGGCCTATAGCATTTGGCAGACAATGGAAGTCGCAATTTTCATTAGAAATGATTAAAAATGGCAATCAAAAAATGTGTTGAGTGTCTATAGATTACTGATCCTATACAATGCAAATATGGCCATTTTGTAGTTATTAAAGTATCTGTCATTGTTAAAAGCTATGATCAATATGCACCTTATACAAACACTAAGTTTCTCCACATGGTTCTATGAAAATGTTTAAGGTTATATGCATTTGATTTGTAAGACTCGTATTGATTACATTAAACGAAAATGAATAAAAACTAAAATTTAGTTGACTATGTTTTGCTGCATATTATCAAGATAGATGTCTCCTGGCATGTCACAACAGTTAAGGTGAAAAAACAGTTTCAAACACCCCCAGGTAGGTGCTGATGCTACAAGAAGAGGGTTGGAACCAGAGGGTCAAAGTGCAAAATTCCTTCCCAAAATTCCAGCGCCATGTCCGGACAACAGGACAGACGTCAAACTGGACTGTTATACGAATTGAAGTCACAGAGATTAGCAAAAAAACAGCGAAAAACATTGGCCATTCCCATCATCGTCCATCACTCGAGCTGAGCTAAATAATTTAATCCATGTTGACGCATGCCATGATAGTGGCAAATGGGGCAATCACCATGAGCATCAACGCTAATTAATCATCGAGTATGCATTTCCAGTTTTAGGTTTCGAGTGCTTTTTGCTCCCCAACACCAGCAAACAGTGATGGGAAACGTTGTAAAACCTCGAAAACGAGGTTAATTTGATGATTCTTCGTCGAGCAATTTCGAGTTTTTCAAGCAAAATGAAAAACAACAATTAAAAATTAAAGTAAAATAAAAATAAACAAACTACAAGTAAGAACCAGGTGAGCTCATGGTCTGGATATGTTCAATTTGCCCCCAAGATAACCGAATTCAAACAGTTGACACCAGGAACACAATGACAAGCAACAAAACCAAGGGGCAACCCCTGAGTAAGTTTGGCCGTCAAGAGGAACGTCACATTTCTGCTCTCATTCTCTCAACATCAATTAGGCTCAGTGTCCATTTGAGAGCATACAGCAAAACTTCCAAATTAACACATCATTTTACACATTATAAAATTGAATTTCTTTTAGCATTAAAGAACTCAGAGCACTCTGTAAGTGGTCTTACAGGACTCTCAACTATTAGAGTAATAAGTCACTATCCGAGAGCTTTTGAATGTTATCATATTTCAATTCAGTGCTATCCGAATGCTTGTAAAGTATGAGCTTGTACAATTAGTAAAAATTACTGTACAATCATGGCAAAGGAATGCATTCGAAGTACCATTGATGGCACCTCGTTTCCACTGGGAGACCCGTCACCCTCAAACTCAAGTTTAAAACTCAAGTCTTGAATCTTGACATGATCAAGAGTAAACCTCAGACTCACTAGTGAATCATGGAGTAACTAACTTTCAGCCTTTACCCTCAGTCCCATATTCGCATGCTGGCTTAAACTCTCTCGAGTTTTGCACCAGGAGGTTTTGAGGTCCACTGGCTGGTTAATTTGGCTATCCGCCTGGACACTAACTCTCCTTTTAATCAACAGCGAGTAATGTTCACCTTATCCACCGTCAGTAACTTCACCCTTTAGAGAAGCCGCAGAAGCGTCTGACAGCACTCAACTACCCGAGAGGCACGAACAGACCCGCCTGCTCAAGAGTTTACCATCAGACTCGCGAGTGAATCGTGGAGTAACTTTCAGACATCACCCTCAGCCTCGCATTTCCGTGTCCACTTTTGGTAAATTTCGCTATCTGCCTTCACATGGACAGTGCAGACGCTAGTCCTCCTTGCAATGAACAGCAAGTAAGGTCCACCGAGTCCACTGTCAGTAACTTCACCCTTCAACCAGCCTGACGTCCTCTCGATGGTGACCTTCGTTCTCCGCTTTCAAATAGATTATCACCGGATACCATCGCAACACAAATCTTAGGTTCCTAGTATTCATCAGCAAGCAGGGTCCTCAGCACACGTGTAATTCCACCTTTCCGGAAGCAGGTGTCCCTTACCGGAAGTGGGAGAACCTGCCTCCGCATGCATCAGGTCTCTCGTCCTACTTGAACCTCAGGGGTGAATCAGGCGACGATTATTTGACAGCAATGCGTTTACCTGTGATGAGCCATTCGCAGTGCGAACTCTCCTGGTAGTTGCCATCGCCGTCACTGATGATGCCCCAGGAGTCGGTCAGGATCTCCCTCTTCTTGTGGCAGCTGCGTCCGCCGACCCCCAGGGCCAAGAGGACCAGGACCAGGGCGAGCCAAAGGGCCTTTCTGGCCAAGACAGCGACGATAAGGGCATCTTTGACACGGACGACAGTGGCGGATCCGGGCTTCATGGTGCTGTCCGAAATCCGATTTTTTATTCGGCGACCATTCGCGTTGCTGTCTTCCGCGGGCTACCGAACACATAATCCAGCGTGCGCGGGGGCACTCATCCTCGTTTCCACACCGGCCACGAAATTAAAATCCTTCGCAGGAAGCGGATCCGAAAAAAAATCACTTAGGCCTAAATCGAATGTTCCGACAGCACGACGTTCTAGAATGCTGGAGCTCGCGCGGCGCGCTCGTGCCATGGTGGAAAGGCTGCGCGTGAGAAAAAGCCAACCAAATTCACGACTTAAGCCCGAATTAAACGCAAACTGAAGGTGCGAAAAACGACGTTTTCCCAGCAGGATGAGCATCATCCGAGAAGTGCCAATGGTCCGTTGCCCTCCTCGGCCGTGGGTGAACCGAGTGGCCTCGCTGCATTCTTCCGCCTCGTTTTTTCGATGGGCTGTGAGAGTGGGCTCCGGGACCGACCGGGAGCGCTCACGGTGGCGACGTTAGCGTTTCCGACACGGTCGCGTTTTTATCCATAATTTCGTCGCCAAATCCGCTCCAGTAAATCGCGTTTGGACAGCTGGATAGCTCGCCCCCAAACCCTCTTCTCACTTCGCGACTGTGACGTCACGGCACGAGCGGGTGTCCGCTGCCCGAAGCGCCGTTGCCGAACGAGGGACCGCCATAAAGCACCGTGAACGAATCCGCGCGTAAGGGAGCGTTCCGGTATTACATCGCACCAATATGTGGCTGTCAGACCCCTGCAGTGTCAGCGCTCCTTGTCGTTCGCTGTAATTTTGCTTAGCATTGCTGTACTTTATTTTCTTATCTATTTTGTCTGTTGCAATTTCAATTTATTTGTACTTGGGTAAATCTACCTCTCCCCCACCACATTTCATCTCAGATGCTGACTGAGGGTGTATTTCATTGCATTGTTATTTCCAAACCATCCCATTCCAACATTGTTGATCGAATAATTTAATTGCGAATTCAACTAAGTTGTATCAAAATCCAACTTGAAAAAAGTCGTAAAAACACATTTTGAGAATGAAAACAAAAATCAAAAATGCAGCCCAATTTGTTTTCATGTCTTTCATTAGCTCGAGTGACCTGTTTTTACTACATGTATATGGAATATTCATCTTGAGGGGAGAGCATCACATTATGACGTTTGAATGTGATCATAAAATTTGAGCAGCTGCCCAGGATGTCTGCTGAACTGAAATTTCAACATTCCAGTATATTCCCAGGACAAAAAGACAAATATGCTTACAATTGCTATGTAGATCATTATTTCCCAAGCTAGTTACACCACAGCTCTTGGAATCACACAGGTTAAATATTGTGTGACAAGTAGACACTGATATAATTAATTTCAATATCATCTTACCTGTTTGTATTAACATTCTTGTACATAGTAATCTCCCCCTCTCAACAATCAGAGCAAAGATCTAGGTGCTATTTCCATCTATAACATTTTTCTCTTGATACTAAAGAATAAAGACAGTATCATTGCCTAGGTTAATTCCAGCTTTTCTGTCATAAGTAAAGGTAATCCCTATAACCACTACCTGATGACATGCACATAAGACGTGTTTCCGGAACAACTTCAAGCACCGCAATCCAAATTGAAAATTTTGTTTCAGCATGGACCAGGTGGTATAGTAGGAATTCCTTTATTTCCAATAAAATCTCAACAAAAGTTGCACTTGCAGCAAGTACACTGTAAGAGGACAAATACTGCCACAGAAAAGTCATGCAGTGCTGCCTAAATATCAAGCATTCAATGCATTTGTATGATGGAAAAGTTCGCAAAAATCCTTTTTCGACAAGTTGATTGTTACTCCAACAAAATTACGCCAAGCTCGCAAGCTCCCGAAAAGGGGCAGAAGAGGACAGGAGGAAGGGGTAGGGCGATCTCGCGCGGGCTGGGCACTGCTTTAAAAGGGGGCTTGGATCCATCAGCCACTTCGCTCCAGTCGGGTAATAAATTAAAAAGAAATTAATAAGTCGATTGGGTACAGCTGATACCGTCCAAACTGGGAATCAAAAAATTTGCTCTTTTCGGGTCTCGGAAATACTTCCAGGCTCCACGGCTGGAACTCCCACTGGGTCCCTTCCCCTAAAAGCTCTTCCGGGGAAAGGCTGGGTATGGAAAAGTTAAAAACTCAGTTAAATTCAAGGAAAAATCTCGTCAAGAGCGTTTAAAAAACCCCGGAGAAGGCGACATCGCTTGATTTAAGATCAGGCTCTTCGAAAGGGGATGCCTACCATGCAAAGAAATCCTTCACTACATTTGAATTTAACTTTCTTAACGCAAACTCTAAAATTTCTTTCTTTCCATGCGTGGTAAGCACACCTTTTCAAACAGTCCCGGCGAGTATGCATGATTTCAAACTAAGAAACGGGCCGTCGGTCGAAGTACGGATTCTGTCAAGTGCTCGAGAGGTCCTTATTGGGTTGGGGAATGAAAGGGCTTGTACGATGGTGGGAGAAGCGAGCGATAAATTTTGAAGGTGGGTTGGCGGTGGTCCGTGTATACAAAAAGAAAAAGTGATGCCAGGGCACACAGCACAAATACTGCATAATAATAATCATCGCCTCACCTTTTTTCCTGTTTCTCGACATTTTAAATATAGGAATGAATGAGAGTAATGTATATTTTTTATCACACGAGCCTGAGCCCCTTTGCCGAGCATGCGCGCTCACCTCACCTAGCAGCCATTCTGCTGGGGCTCCTCTTCGTGCTGGGGCCGCATGAGGTCCGGCTCAACGATGAACTCCGGCTGGTTGATGACCGTGAACGTGGTCCACTCGTTGGTCTGCGGGTCCAGATACTCGATGGTGTTGAGGAAGGTCTTGCCTGTGAAGCCGCCCACTGCGTACAGCCTGTTGTCCACCACAGCAACACCCACATTCGCCCTGCAGCTGGTCATGTTCGGCCCGGCGCTCCAGCTGTTCGTCTCCAGGTCGTACACCTCCACGCTGCACAGCGAGCGCGACCCGTCGCTGCCGCCAACCACGTACACTTTGCCTAGGGGGTAAAGAGTGCGAAGCTGTTAACGAGGTGAAAGAAAATGCTGGGCTCGAGACACAATGGTCCCTATGTACAATTTACAAAATCATTATCCTAACCATGGGCCAGCAGAAAATAGTCAAGACTTGAAGTGTCAAATTCAAATAAAGTAAATAAATTTTGCCATTAAATAAAAACATTAATATTTCCCTATAACCAATTTATCCCAACACGCGGACTTTCATAATGGAAAATCATGCTTGTCCTAATTTGGTGACAAAAGCAATTTGCGCACAACATCCGTGCTTTACACCATGGGCAGGTAACAATTCCTTCACACACCCCAACTGCAAATTTTGGGTAACGCCAATGATGTTCGAGGATGTCAAAAGACAAAAACTTAAAAGCTCAAGATTCCGAAAGGGGTTAAAGGTGAGTCAAAAGGAACTGAATTTCAAACTTACCATTGTACACAGCGGCTCCGCACCCTCGCCTAGCGGTGTTCATTGGCGCTCCAAACACCCAGCTGTTGGTTTGCGGGTCATACTTCTCGATGCTGTTCAGGCAGTGCCACAAGTCGCAGCCACCCACGGCAACAACGCAGCCCTTGACGGAGCACACTCCGGCTTGAGAGCGACCTGTAGAGCAAAGGGAAAAAGAGGTCATATAAGCCTGCCCAATCACATTGAGCCAATTTGCAAAACAATCACTGACCTGCCAGCAAGGGTGCAATCTCGATCCACGCGGCAGAGGCCGGGTCGAACACGTCGCAGCGCTTCGTGCCAACGTTTCCATTCCATCCGCCAATGCAGTAAATCCTGCCGTCTAGCGTGCACACACCTGCGAATTATAGCATTCAATTTAGAACGGGTGACGGTGCATCTGGCTGCGAAACTACCTGCCACCGACTGCGGAGAAAAAGCTAAAAAGCCGAATACGAGCGCAGTCTCGACTGGCACGAAACATGCGGGTCTGGTCGGCGCGGTCAAAAAGTTTGGACTGAAAGGTTAACGGCTCCTAACATTTTCAAAACAAAGTCTGACATTTTTTTCGAACGCATTTACATCGATTACACTAATACCTCTCTATACGGCTTTTCACTAAAACGACCTTGTGTATATAGCCTACAATTTTGATTAATAGCTTACAATTTTTCGATAAAGGGGGATTTTATTTGGAAATAAAATATGGAAAAATAACTATATGGAGATAAACTTTACGGCTACTTTCCAGGAACATTTCTTGGCCGTATAGTGAGGTACGAGTGTAGTTCAAAGGGAATCAAAACTGTTATCCTAGCACGAGGCAGGCCTTTCTCGTTTGGTTTCATCTGACACTTTAAAGCGAATGAATTAGCCAAGAACATGGTCAAAACCACTATGCCTGCAACTAAAAATATTAGAAAAAAAAGGCATCGCGCTAGGATCTTTGGAAAGAAAACTCAAAAATAATTATCGCAATTTGCAACGGGGAGAGGACTGTTAGTATGTACAAGTCATTAATGGGGAAAAAAAATAGCGGTCAGTGGGGGAAATTAAACAAAAAACAAAAAGAACGAAACAGAAAACTGAAAAATTAGGCAAGAGAATTAAAGCCGAGTGGCCGGCATCTGGAAGACGACGGTAGAAGTTGTCAAATCGGGCGTTTTTAGCGAACTTCGACGGTAGGTTTCTAATCGTGCACAACGGTCGACGGGATGTTCCAACTGCGTCCGAACGGTCGCTATAATTCACTTCCCGAAGACGCAACCGCTTCGAGTACAACAGATCCTGCCCGTCAGCAGCTGCGCTACTGCTATTGAGAAACCAATTGAGTTAAGGGCTTCTTGTTGCTGGCTGGCCAACGGCGGGTGCGGCACGGTGAAAAAATAGCTGAGAACAACTTTTTTTTAGAAAAGTAGGTGCTGAGACAACTGGTTGCGTGCGCGTCCGTTTGCAACCCTCGCCCACGGTACCAAAAGATATGCATTTTGTTTCGGTTTGCTATTTTTTGTTTTGGTTTGTTTTTGCCTTAATTTTACGAATTAAACTAGCTTTTAATCTTCTTTTTAACACTCGTCGGTGTCAACCTACCTCTGCAACAGTAGCACCTGTAAATGGAAATAAAGCCCGGGATCAGGTAGGTAATGCAGTGATAATCGTGTCGTCGCAAGGAATGGGGCAGGGGCAGCAGCCCCAATGAAACGCAAGCACTAGGGGGAACAACTGTTGGGATGAACATTGGCGGGGTTGCAGCGCTTGGTTTGCCGCGATCGAATTGTTCGCAAGAAGATCTATGAGCTCAGAAGCTACTCCGAAAGGGAAATAAGCTATGCCGGATTAGCTATTATTGACAAAATTAACTCTTAGAACAAGCTTTTCTGAACGACACGTATTTTAGAAAGTTTTTCTTGTGACAGTGTACTCGGAAATGTTTCTTACATGATCTCAAGCTTTCGGGTCATTTGCGGACAAAAATATTCAGCGTTTCTTGGATTCTACAGACATCCAAAATCGGTAATTTGAATCATGGATAATTTTTTGACAAACGTCCGAGAACTTCATGACCCCCTCCCAAATCCACGCGGCAAACCCGACACAGCAGCAGCTCCGCCAATGGCAATGACAACGAGACTATTGCGATATATCTTACCTTCCTAGCAAAAGTAAGCTTTGCTCTACCCGCCGAGTGAATACCAAAGTCCAGAACAACACCAGACTAAAATTTAAAACAAGCCCCCAGCGAGTAAAAACTGCCCCATTCGTGATTGCACGCAACGATCAACGGACAACAGACGGGAAGAAAAACGGACGTGAGAAAACGTTTCGGGGAAAAAAAAAAAAGAAAAATACCCTCTATCCTTTCTCAGCAGGACGCCAATTCGCAGCGTACTCGGCAATGCACAAGTTAAGCGAGCAAATTGCCAAACCTACTCTCTCCCTATGCAAATAACAGTTCGTGTGACAGCGTGATTAAGGACGCAAAAGAAGAAAGGGGAATGTTACCGGCGTTCGATCGAGCGACTTGCAAGGGCGGCAGCATCTTCCACTTCTCGGTCTCACAATCGTAACACTCGACGGAGGCCAGCTCGTTGGTGCCGTCGGAGCCTCCCACGGCGAAGACCTTGCTGCCGACGACGGTGATGTCGAACCGACCCCGGGAATGGCGCATCGACTGGAGGACCTTCCAGCCGTTGGATTTCGGATCGTATACTTGCACAGTCTTGAGGCATTCTCCCCGATCGTAGCCACCTGTTCGTGGCAAAGCAAACAGTTAGACGAAGTCCTCCCAATTCCCAGACAGGAAACTCAGTCAAAAGCAGGCAAGCAAATGTTAGAAAGTTTGACAAAAAGTTCGAAATCAGCTTCTGAACATACCACAGACGAGCAATTTTCCGTCCAGCTCAGCTGTCCCGACGGCGCACTTGGCAGAGTTCATGGTGGGCAGCAAGTGGTAGTCGTCGATTTCTTCTTTGGTGGGTACGGGCGGGGGCGGCGGGGATCGGCCGGAGGAAAGCTGGTTGAGCCGCTGCCTCACTGACAGCATGCAGAGCCGGTTGTTGATAAAAACTATGCCCATCAACGTGTACTCTGAATTGGAGAGGCAAAAAACACTGTTAACAACCATTTCCTTGCAGAAATATTAAAAAAAAATTAGAAAATCCCAACCTCCGGTGGTCATGCAGGCAATCAGTTTCCACTGCATCTCGTGTCCGTTCTCAGAGCAGATGGAGCTGTCCGAGGTGGAGCGGGAGTAGATAAGCTGACGGGGCTTGGCGGGGACGGCAGCCACGGGCGCCTTCTTCTTGGCTTTGCCCGGAGGAGGCTGGAAGTGTAACAAATTGGACAGATTAATAATTAATTAAGGGCAAAAATCCTAAATATTTATTTTTAAAAAATGAACTGCCAATTAGGCGCCTTCATCGATTTCCATAGCGAATTTATTCCGCATTTTGGCCCTAGGCAATTCCACTCACCGCAAACTGTTTGCTCTTATGCTTGTAGTCCTGGATGATGTCAGAGTCGTTTGCATCGCCCGAGTTGATATCTTTGCAGTCATGGAGGGAATGGTCATTGTTGACATACAATAAGTGTACCTGAGATGCACAACAAAAAAAACCTGCTGCATCAGAATCTCACGAGAAGAGAAAAATCCTCGCAGTTATTTCGGCAAAACGCACCTTTTCCGCGAGCGTGCTCAGCGAGACATCCTCGTTCTCGACTTCTTGTCTGATCCAATCGATTATCAAATTACAAAGCTGCTGGCCCTGGGCCACATCAATTTCGCCCTGGGTGTTGCGAAGGACCTCCACCTGGATGCGCGGAAGGGCGTGGAGTTCCTTGCTCCGAGCTACGACCCTTATCTGAAAAAAACCCAAGAATGTTTAGGATACACAAGCCGACGTGCTCGCAAAAGAGACTGCTTGCATCAAAAAGACAAAAGTTAACATACCTCTTGGTAGATGTAATGATCCACAGCATTGCACAGTTCTTGATCATTGCACAAACCAGGAATTGACCGAATACCTGATAGCGAATTAAAAATCGGTGTTACCTTACAAATCGTTGAGGGTGCTTAGAACGCCATTGCTTCAAAGGGATGTGTTATGTAGATGCAGAGAAACAATGTTCTCAATTTCCCAGGGGGTGTCTAACCTCATACACCTAACACTTAGCACTGCGATGCACACTCACCGATGCAGTTGTCAGGGCTCAGATGGGCTACCAGATATTCCCCACACTTGTGGGCTGCCCGGTCCATCTTCAGTCGCAGCGCAGCCATGTACACGGTCTTGACTTGGCTGGGTGGCACTTCGAGCCTGAATTGCAAGCAAAACAAAAGTGGTACTTTTAGAGTGACAAAATTGCAACGCTTGACGTGGACGCGAGCCAAAGCGTACTTACCGAGAAGTGTAGGCGTAGTCGACCAGCCGGTCGAAGGCCTCCTTCTCGAAGCCCCCGTTCAGCTTAAAGCGGTACTCGTGGGTGCCGTCAGCGTCCATCGAGAACAGGTCGAAGAGGTAGGGGCTGGCGCAGGCCAGGACCGGCCGGTGGGCGTGGATCTCATGAGTGCCGATCTGCAGCACCACGTCGCAAAAGTGCTTGTTCTTCCTCAGCTTGTTCAGGCTCCTCAGGGTGTTGTTCAGGTAGTCCGTGTCCTCGAAGGTGAACATCTCCTTCTGGGGGTCCTCTTTGTCCATGATCTCCATAGCGGTGTGCGGGCAGTGGTCCGAGGGATATGCGGCGATGAGCTGGGCTACGGCGGCGAGAGAGCTGGAGAGGGGAGATGGCCAAGAAGCAACAGATCTCCGATATAAAAAACGATATCACCCAAACAAATATGGCCTGAAAACAGAACGAGAAGCAGCTGAGGACGAGGCTCGGGCCAAAATCAGCGTTGAGCTCGCGCGAGCTAATTACACCTACGAACGATCAATTGCGACCCCTGAAATCAAACATTGAAGGCTAGGTGCATGATTAAGCTTATTGCAACTAGACTAGTTTATGGACTTCCTGCCTTCCAGAGGAGTCTGCATCACCAGCATAAAATATGCAAATATGCACTCGGGAAGAGAATAGCTGCCAACCGGTTTCGGGGATGGACAACAACTCCATGCATTTTTATTTCCAAACAAATACGTCTTTTTTTACCCTTGACCTTACGGATGAGTAACCCACTTCCTCAATTCGGGGACGTTCAAGTATTACGTTTTCATCCCTGCACGAAACTCATTATGCCATCATTAATTTCAAGAAAAAATGACTTGATCTTTCTTCGACTTGAATTTAAACACTGTACAACCAGCTGACCATTACAGGAAGAGTTTGCACAAAGTCGATAGCACCAATATGTAAATTTGCATATGGGACAAGAATAATGGCAACCTGTTTGAGGCGTGTATTGACAGGTGACACCCCCCCACCAGCGATAGAAACAGGTTGGTCGTTTACTGGTGTTGGCTACGGTATCCACCCTGTATGGATTTTTCTTCTTCAGACGTCAAACGTTAATGAAGGATATTAAATAACGATTTGATAAACGAAAAGAAAGCCTAGCAGCTGGTGGCCACCAGTCAAATGAAACCGACTGGGAATGGCTTCATCGACTGATGAACCCAAAAAGATCAGACAATCGTTCGCCAAAAACGGCACAAATTCACAGCCAAGGCCATGAGGAAAATTGCGCTGAAAAGTGCAGTGAATCAAAGGCAAAAACTACATGCCCCTGACAGAAACTCCTCGACTTATGCGTGACGCACACACCCTGGCCCAAGAAAAATTGTATCAGAAAATGACATTGAACTATACGCCATAACAGTGCAATATGGCAAATATTCCAATATTCTGCTGTAAATTTGCCATCTTATGATATAATTCACTGCAGAAAAATGGCACATTCTACCTATAATGATCAGCCTTGTTACCATAAATGGCGAGAAAAACACACTTTTCTGCCATTCATGGTCAAAAAAATGCACTTTTCTACAATTAATGGTTTAAAAAATGCCCTTTTCTTAAATTAATGGTTTAAAAATGCACTTTTCTACCATTGGATTGGCCAAAAAATGCACCTTTTTCTTCCAAAGTGCCAAAATATGCCCTTTTTCTACCAATAACTGCTAAGAAATGCACTTTTTTGGTCATTAACGGCAAAGAAGTGTACTTTTTTTGGTCATTAATGACAAATAAGTGCACTTTTTCTACCATTCATGGTCAAAACATGCATTTTTTTCTACCAATCATGGTTAAAAAATGCACCTTTTTCTACCATTAATGGCCAAAAAAACACTTTCTACGATCAATGGAAAAAATTGCACTTTTATGTCAGATTTCACATCACTCGAGATGTAAAATTTTCCATTACTGTCAAAACAACTGCACTTGAATTTGATACTGAATATTTTCAGCCGGGTGTTCATATTTTTCCACGCTGGAATTTCAAACTACATGGCATATATTTTGGGCAAATGAGGCGACCCCAGGGGCCAGCAGTCTCAGTTATCAGTCTGGCGACAAAACTGCGGATAATCGACCAAAAAAATGTCCTTATTGAGCCAGGGGAGGATGAGTTGCTGCTATCCTCAGAGTGAGTCAAGGTCAAGAGGGTTGTTTGGGGGGGAGAAGACAGGAGTCCTTGCCCCTAGCCAGCAAACTAGAAACACAGGGACATTGCATTAGGATCAAGGTCCTCACCAGAGACGAGAACGATCTTGATGGACTAAGAAACGACTCATCCTCTTTAATAAAAAGTACTATCACTCGAAAAACTAAACAAGCAAAATATTTGAATATAGTGCCATTTTTTTGCCAACCAACAAAAAAATGTGCCAGAAATGTGGGCAGAAATAGAGCACTCCATAATTGCAGAGGTGGTAAAATTGCATATTTTGTCAGTAAATTGTACAAATACTGCAGTTTTACATCATAATTTTATGTAGTAATAATGCACTATTATAGCAGAAAAACTAACATGTTTTGTTTCATAATATGGCAAAAATATTTAAAGGCAAAATGTTTAAATATTTTGCCATATTGTGTAAAATTGCAGAAGGAATGCAGTTTTAGTGCAGAATGTATTTGGACATATTTGAACATTTGAAAACCAAGCTAAACCAAGCAACAACTAGAGAAAGAAGATAAATTTTCGAAAAATGCGCCCAACCTGAAACCAAAATTAGACCACCGTGCTTGGGAGTGACATTTCATCACATCCTCATACTTTCAGATTAAGTAGAAGTGCGGATGAAGTCTGAAACTGGCACATTTGGGTTGCACAATTAGCACTGAATGCAAGAAAAGCTGAGTTTGGCCATGAACAAACAGTCCATCCTTCACAATCAGGATCATGAGGCCTCCAATGTCAAAGTCAAACGATTGAAATTGTTGATAGAGGTCATTTTAATCCATCAACGACGTATAAATCTTGCATTTTTGAAACTGAAATACAAATTGGAAAGTCAGCAATGACATAAACCAATGCGACTAACCAGTTGAAACAACTGCATTGTTTATATTAAAATGTACAAACTCGTGCCCTGAGCGTCCATCGATATAATCCGTTGCTCTCAGGAATATCACGCCAGCATAAATAATGCATGATGGGTGTGTCATCGAGACCTGCAACCTGTGGTCGAGTAACAACACCTCAAATCACGCATAAGATTTCAATTAATCAATTCAGGAGAATAATGGAAACATGAACAGACTGCAACAGCATCAGCCTGCTGGAGTTGGTCACAAGTTGGAAGGATAAACTGAGAATCTTATGCTTAGTAACAGCCTCAAATTTAGCAGATTACAGTGAGGTACAGTGTCTTACTCCTAAACCTATGAAGCAACTCGAGCTTATACATTCAAGCTTCCACAAAACAGCTTATCGGAAAGCTGGTTACCCAAAACAGCTTTTTAGAAAGTACCCTGTTATCCTTCTTCTCTTCCTAAGGATAGCCTTAAGCTACAAGAAATTCATTTCGACAATGAAGGAATTGGTGTCCGCCACAATATGGTGGTACCCTTTGAACTTAACTCGGGTTAATGGACTAGACCCCCCTACCACATGGTACTAAAAATACTGACAGTAGGGTACCGAGTTGAATCGAATTATCCAATTCAGGTAAAAGTTGATTTAGTCTTCAGTAATGAATATCAGCACCTGTAGGACTACTTTACTGTACTATACTGCATCGGACTAGGATGTCTAGGACATCTAACAAACGTTTTCAACCATTCCACGTTAAATTAAGTTAGCAGCAGCTCTCCAAAAATGGAGCTTTTTTGGCACCTCAGCTGGGATCTCCCAAGCCCAAAACCGACTGACGGTTTACAGCACGTACTGTAGGCCTACGACAAATTTGTCACGAATCCTTCCGGCTGCAACGGATGCTTCAACACTTTCCAGATCAGTCAACTCCTATAATGCTCTTCAAGAGGTCTAGCCGATGCCAAAAATCTGTCGTTGCTCACGTGGATGCAGAAAATGACCGAAATTTAGCACCAACGCTAAAATGGGCCTAGCCGCTGGTTGGGGATGCATCGGGGATTATCCGGCAATTTTCTGCATTAAAGATATTAACACGTGAAGATGCGAAACATGCAGTAAGTAACACGGGTCATGTACCGTGCTTTGTACCGGAGTTTTCTGAAAGCCTTTCGCTGTCCATGCCTCGGTGGCCAGCCAGCAACGTCTCCAGGAGTCATCCTCCACAAGGAGGATGCCCCCGAACATGTTGACGAAAGCGCAGTGAATTTCAGCTTGGTTACCTATGAGGTTACGTAATGACGACGCAGACATGTGAAAGAAACGATTAACGGCGAATACCCACATGGATGTTGCGCCATGCATGCCGCAATAGGTTTTGCCCTGTTTCGTTTGCTCGAACCCTGGTGAAACAACTGCAAAGGCCTTCGACATGAAAATATTGCCGAATGCGGTCTGTAAAAAATTGCGGGTGAGAAATAGCGACGTCAGGCGAGCTGTCCGATAGTCAATATTGGCACTGGCAACTTCCAGTAGCAACTACTGTCAGTACAACGTTGCACCGCCGTTCACTTTGGCACGCGATCTGGCTTTCTGCGAATGCTATTACCAGACTTATCATAGTCCAGGAAACTCATTTCGTCATGTGGGGCTAAGTTGAAGAGGGTTAGCCAAATCATGACAGCCTGTCATACAAGGAGTCAACCAAATGCTGATACAATCTTAAAAATAAAACTGATGATTACAATCCGTGTCCTCCAGGCTTAGCCTTAACCACAAATCTTTCGATCATACATTTTTTTATCCAATTATGAGCAAATTTCGACATATGGTCGATCAATGACGATGTGTGCAGACATAATACTTGAACGATTCTCAAACAGACCACACATGTAGCTACCAGTAAGATTAGTAAGTCCCTGTATATACTGGCTGACCTAAGCATGACTCGGGGGAGATCATCCTTGGGCAAACCGGAGTACCTGGCCATAAAATCTTGCAAATGTTAACCGCGTGCATTGTCCCACACTACGCCTCCCGAAAACCTTGAGATGAACCAAATTTCACACGTGCGTCCTGTTTATGGCATAAGATTCGCCTTCGAAACGTTACTTCGGCCATCCCCTGTCGAGACGTCGTCTATGGGCAGCAAAGTGATAGCAACGCAAGCACAAATATAGGCATATTCTCCTTTTTATTGACCATCATAATGTATAGAGTGCAGGATCAGCTCATTATCTACTAGACCTGCTTTCTGGGAAGCCAGAACCTCAGGGGCGTGGTTCTCCCCATGCGGCCGTATGAAACCCGGCCCGGAGGTTCACACATGTTAGCCTATGCATGTGGCCATATACAGTGCCTACTAGGCCTAACTAGCCTCGCTACATTGGACACATTGTAGGACCATGGTTAGGCTCGCAGTCCCACAACAACGAACAGATTTATCGGCAATTACAGTGTAGGTGTAATTGCCGATAATTGCCGTGTAATTAATAATACAAACTGAAAATGAGTCTGATGAGAAGTTGAGCAAATCACTAAGCAAAACCCTTCGAATTTGTACATAACGCGCAGAAAATCCGCACGCAAAGCCAGCAGCAACACGCGACGAAAAATCCACCTGAACCGGCTTAATTGTATTTCTTCAATTTCCCCGACACGGACAAACCGAGGCAATAATTTCGGCATTTTCATTTACAAGAAGAGCAAAAAGACAACAAAGTAAAAACTAATGGCGGTCGTCTCGAGGCGAAGAACGCCAGAACACGTGCCGACGTTCCATCCCCCCCTCGCTCCGGCCTTCCATTTTCCCACGTTCGATATAATAGAATTTTCCCCAATAAGCCCAAGATTTCCGAGCAGCATATGGCCAGCATATTCGGGGCGTAAAATAAAATAAAAATAATAAAATGAAAAGGTCAACGTCACCCGCCATACCTCGGTGCGAAGGAATCGATTTGTTGGCAGCTTCCAAGTGCGTACGCGCGCCCAGGACCAGCGGCTTCGTTCTTTGCAAATCCGATTGGAATCACGTTGTCGTCGACTCGACGCTTAACCAACTCAAACTGGGCAGAGGTAGCATGCTAGATTTTAAGCGTTTCGACACAGAGACTTCCATACGACAGTCTAGCCCGGGAGGATTGCGATAGCGAGGCGAAGAGTTCTTCCTGCGCTCGGAAAAACACCAAAGATCAACGATCGAATTTCAAGCACCGACCGACTGGACCACAGCACGAATGGACAATGACACGATTGGAACGCGCTCGCCTGCCAAATAGCGAACGCCGTCACATCGACCCGCACCAGCGGACAGGAAAACGCCGCGCGGGGGCGCCGTCAGCATGGCGTTGAGGGCTCCATTTGCACGATATCTTCAATCGTGCATCGAGTTTTACATTCGTGAATTTATAAAACTAAGCATATTCAAATTATCACATACATATAGGACTGCATGGTGGCTACTAACTTCTAAAAACGACATTGCCTGATTTGTTCAGGGTCTCATATTTATATACATTGTGCAGGTTCAAACACTATTTTAATGATTCAACAATCTCAATGTAGTGAGCTGCTCTTAGCATTTATTGCCAAACTATTTTTTAAGTCCAGGGACAATAAAAAAAACTAATGTGAAATTTTAAAAAACTGGCGTTAAAATCTTTTCATAGCATAGGCCTACTTCATTTTGATTTTATTTTGCTTCCTTTTTGAGTAATTTGCTGTACCATTTTTAGACTCGAGTGGCATGTCACTCCGATGTATTTTACTTTCTTTTATCATATATTATTAAATATTAATGAATACTATTAATACGTAATTATAATATAGTATTATCAATATTTATTAAGATTATTAATAATTAATAAGAAATTATTAAAATAATTATTAATAAAAAAGCTATTTTGTTTGTTCTTCGCTGCAACATTTTTGTACTTGAGTAAAACTACCCCCACCACATGGCATCTGAATTGGATTGAATTTAACAAAATCAAAATAAAATGGTAAAATTGAAAATTCGAAATGAAATTCCCTTGCTCTTCCAGGTTGATAGTCACCGTTATGAGATGCTATGTAATTTTTACAAAACTGGAGATTTTGCTTCAGAAACATAAATGTTTAAAGTCCCATTAAACAAGTATTATTGATTTACCCAGCAAAATAATTATACTAACCTAAGGAATTTTCTTGGAAACTAACTTCAAACTATTTGATGAAAGGCTAAGGAAAACGGGGTCATGCATGCAGCGCCGCCAGCGTGCAATGCTCAGCCGATTTCGATACAACAAATGCTGGGCGCCAAGGGGGCCCCTTGCGAGATCCAGAACAAACCGGTTGACGCGGGCTCAATCGGAAAGTTTCCGAGATTTCGTCCAATGGCAGCGAAAAAAAAATGTGGGGCCGATCGATTAATCGGTGCGCGTATGGTCTCGCTTCCTAGAAAAAGGGTGGCGAAAGTAATAAAAGCGTAACACCGGTCAGATGTATGGAGGCAATGTGCCAAAATGTGAAGCCAGGCCGCCATCTTGGGAGTCGATGGTTAAACTGAGCAGAACTGAATTTCTAATTTTCCTTCCCCTAAATTTGTCACGCTTGCAGACAGAGCATCGGGCAAACGTTGCAAGGAGAAATGTCTCGTCAATTTTCGACACATTCCAGCCCAGTAGCTAAAGGGTTGCTCCATCAGTCATTCAGTGAAAGCCTAATTGAAAGCGTTCGAGTTCATTGCCTCTGTTTTTTAAAGGTTACTGAAACAGTTTCACCAGAGCTACCACATGGCCCATGGCCCAGTGGTTCTCCTTGAAAAATTGAAAATGGATTTTGGGATGCTTTCTTGTATATTGTTGTCTGTGTCATGTGTTATCTTCTATTTCTGTATCATACTACTTTACATTAGCACAATCTGTGCCACTTTCAGGGCACCATTTTGCCTTTCAGGCACTGTGCCCCCCAAATTCCACAACCAATCAACCAGTACATGTACAATGTAGGATGAATACAAGACTTTATAAGCGCCCTGAACCAGGTAAAAACGACAGTGGCAAACTTTTTGTGAAAAACTAATTAGCCTATATTTCTGAATAAAAGTTTGTTTTGTAACAGCTGAATAACTTGTTTTTCAACTAATTTTTAAATGTAGAAAGATATAAATTGAATTTGTCGTTTTAAAAATGAACTTCCAGAAGTAATGGACTTTAGATGTTTTCCTGAACGTTTTTGAAGACATATAATAATTATATATTAAAGGCCAATTTTTTTATGGTTGAAAACTGAATTGTAATGAATTTTAATGATTTTTATAAAGTAAATGTCAGGTCCATGTACATAATGGTAGTGCAACAGGCGAAGTTCGAAAACAGCACCACGAAAACCCAAGTTTGAAGAAAGAGCACGATGCAAAATTAAAAGTTGTCACTAATCCCAACTATAATTCGAGCTATGAACTCGTATGTATAGCCCATGCTGTACCTACAGTGTATGTACATGTACAGTATGTTAATTTCAGTTATCAAAACTCACCAACTTGACTGGTCATTGTAAACGATAAATTCCATCTGCAGATGAAAGGAATTGATGGAATTTATCATGCATGTGTACAGTGTATGTGCATTGGTAATTGGCCTGCAAAATGCGTCTTTACCTATGCATCTTTCATCGATAGTGTTTTTTCCCTTGTTCCGAAACAAAACAAACAAAAAGCGACGAAAACTGAAGAGTTGCCAAATAATATGCCAACGCTCAGCGAACAAAAAAGTTCAATACTTCGTTAGGCTTATTTCTTCCCCGCTGCTTAAATGGGGCAAGTTCCTGTTCGGAAATGAGAATGCTTAAAAATAGAAACAAACAAAGTTTCTGTTTACCTGAGTTTGCAACACCTATAGCTTTCCACAAACTCACTGGCGTTTTTGAGCGCCTTTTCACTCGTTTTCAGTCTCGACAACATCGCAATGCCAATTTCAAGAAACTTTTCATCAATTCGAGAATTCCAAAAAAAAATGCAAAGATGGCGTCCAACCGTGACGTCATCGACCGTTCCATTTTGAGCGCGTGCACAAATGCGCGTGCGCTGCATTCGGCAATGTAGGTCTACATCACGTGATTCTTGCTTGCTGTCAGTACAGACAATAAAAGCCTGATTAAACATTAATTTACAGCTTCACATTTATTATAATTAAAGGGTTCTGCTGCACGGCTATGATGCAGCAAACGCGCTGTATAGTGATGTCACAAAAAGCGCAGTCTGTTGCGTGGCTCGGTGAAATTCAATGGCAGTGGAGCCACGCACAAGGTGGATTTATTATTGATTAGCTAATGTCGGTCAGGTGCGTGGAATGATGTCAGCTCCCTGCAACCGCCCTACAGGATGCCATGAAAAACTGGGAAAAACCCTCAGGGTGGCGATTGCAATTAGCAGTATTTCAGATAATCTGCCTTTTAATATAATGTACAATCTGCACAAACCGTAGATATCAGTCGGACATTTGCTGTTCCCAGTTCGCTAAATTTATAAACGCGTGAGAGATAAGTGGTGAATCGAAGATTTACGACGAATCGTACCATTGAGCGCTACAATATTATTTTTAATAAAGATAAGAAAATGATAAAAGGAGCAATTGTTTGCTTCGCCATGGCGCCCGCCATCAGTTCCCTGTAACCACTCAAGGCGATCATATCGATAGCCCTGGAGATGATAAAATGTGGAGGAAAAAAATTATCTCGTTATAATTAAGATACGGTAGCAGATAAATACTTTATACATGTATTTGCGTGGAAATCCCAACATCAAAAATTGACATTTCTTCGAATATCGAAAATTCAAATTATTGTCACTTGCACGAGGAAACAGTTCCAAAACTTGCACGAGTATATCATTCTAGAATTGCACGAGGAAATCGTTCCAACCAAAAATTCGATAGAGAAAATTATTTTTTATGACTGCAAAACAAATTTTGTAATTTCAGTAAATGTAATCCACGTACTGTACACAACACATCGATTCTCTCAATCGGAGTTTAATGCTGGTTTTATAAGTCTGTACTTCTCTATCGTTTTTCAAGTTTCGTTTCGAGGATTTTTTTAATGTAACGAAAATTCCAAATTTCGTTTTGGGATAGACCTAATGGCCGCCGTCTTTAGTTGTATTTGTAATGGGGAATTAATTAGCCATAAACTTGATCGTTGCATGGGGCAAGCCCGTTGTTTTGGTGTTTTTCTTACATTTTCGTCTATACGAAATAGCGCGATAATTCCTTCTCCATTTTCTAGATGCGGGCGGTTTCCCAGCGCGATAAGACGCTGGTAAACAAGATATTATTATGGTAAACAACATGCTGCATCGGCCGCGAATACGGCAGTCATATCGGCGATAAAAAGATGTATTTTGGCTCCACGTCGTTTGCGCAACGAAAGGCGACTTACATTAGCTGACCCAGCACATTGTTTTGAGTAACAGCATGGCAGAGATTCAAGGCACGCGTGGCGCACTTGGCCAATATTTTCATCAATTTGCATTTTTAATCGGCATTTTCGGTTTCGGAAAAATCACCTCCATAACTGGCTAAACGTTTGGTACACGTTGCACTGACATCGTGTCATCCGAGCAATATTACTTATCCATTTAGTTTGCTGCAATTTTCCTGAATACTTTGTACATTTCATTTCACTTTCGTTCTTCCTTCTAAATCGCTGTAGCATTTTTGTACTTGGGTAAATCGTTCCCCCAACCACATGGCATCTCAGTTGCTGATTGTAATTAAATTGAATTGAATTATCGAACCAAAAACGCTTGTTTAGTCAATAAATTACAATTCCGATGACGTAGTAGGTAGTAGTACCCTAATAAATAGATTAGAAAATCCTGCAAACATCCATATGTGCAACTTATTTCTGTTTAAGAAATTATCTGAGACGTCATGCATCCTCTAATTAATTTGCCCTTTCTTTTCTTCCTCTTTCCTGTTTTTTGTAACTTCTATTTTCATATCAGGCCACATCTGATTACTGGCAATCACTGCAAGTCCACGCGCTTTTAGGAGAAACTCACTTTCGCGTATCGTCTACGGCGGCAAACACTATTTAAAAACACGATGATGGTGTATGGATTGGGTTGATGGATTTGGCCTCACTAGCCAGACAGCATATATTATCTCTGCTGACTCTCTGCTAACTACAGGTATTAGGAACTATAGTCCATGCAATACACGAACACACACACCAAGAAATATACAAATATATGTAGATAAATAAAATGCTGCGTACAGCATTTGTGAACCTCATTCTGAATCATTCAAAGAAAACAATCGTTTATTGGGACCCCACTATGTACATGTAGATGAAGAGATTTCGATGACCCAAACTGGCGGAATCAACACCAGTTGTTGCTGGGAGATCGATTTCTTCAGGATCAGGTATTATAAAGGAAATGGGTCGCGGGCCACTGGACCCACGTCACTGGTGGGCAAATTCAGCGAAGTAATTGCAGAGTCTAAACATCCAAATGATTCCATTGTGCATGCATGCTTTTAGATTTCTTAGGAGTGAAGATCCGGATGCGTCATGGTCTTGAAAGTCCATGTGTCCTTAAGTCCATAAGTGGAAATGGCGAAATCTCACGTTACCCTTTGTAATTCAATTTACTTTTATTTCATTTCATCCAACAGTCACTCACCCATGGTGGTGTGTCATTCTGATGTATTTTACTTCCATTGAAGTATCTATTTCATTTTTCCTTCCTTTTCCCAACCACACTGGGTGTATAACATTGAACTGAATTGAGATGCCATGCGCTTGGGATAAGGAAGCAAAAAAAAAGGAAAAATAAAAGCAAAATGAAACACACAGAATATGTATAGGGAAATCGCAGATAAGTCTGATTGAAGCACTTAGCATTTACACTGTAAGATGCAATATGGGCAATGTGCAAATTCTATATAGGGAAACTGGGACCCCAAATGGTCCACAAATCAATGTGTGTCATTCCTCCACCTTCCCCTACATGGCCATAAGGCACGCGAAGGGCACCAGGCAGGGTCCCCTGAATGTGGGTCGAATACCAGTGACCTTCTCAAAGGTCCCAAAAAATCGTTAATATTTAATTCGGGGCATGGTGGTCACGCGAGGGGCTGAGGGGGGCGCCAGCCAAGGAGCAACAATATCATACAATCAATATTGTTATTATTAATAAACTGTGGCTACGTGATTTCGGGCATGATGTTACCCAGTCCCGTTTAACAATAGTTTGCTAACTGAGGTTAGACGCCTACACGACCGAAAATAGCACTGGCGAAGGCCTTTGAAAAATTAAAACACAAAAAATAAGGGGAGCCTTGGCCAGAAATCCCAACATGGGTGCGGGATTTCACCACAGCAATTAGCTGAGAAGGCGTTTTATATAGGAATTCTGCATTTACTTCACAGGATCCCCCCCTCAAATTTAATTTTAAACTTACCTGACTTTTCCCAGTTTGAAAAAAAATTTCCATGACCATTAAAAATGTGAAAATATGACATACGCCGATGTAAAAAATGCTACATTTCTTGTTCATTGCTTATGAACATGAGGCGAACGCATGAAGGAACCACACACATTTTAATAAAAAAAACTTCAAATTTAGAAAAGTTTTTTTGATCACTTCCAAAGAATTGCTCGCTTCGATTGATAGCGTTAGTTAATAAAAATAACAATTAACAATTTCTAGCAGCCGTATATCATTATTTCATTTAAATGGTGATGCATCCAAATGTGCAATACTGATATAAGGGCCACATGTCCATGAATGTGGGGTTCGATCAGCATAGCATCTCTTGAGTATTTTATATGAGAAAGTTAATGTGACTAATTATTTAACAAAAACAAATCTATAGGAATGACACGTTGAATTACCTTGATTTAAAAAAAAAAAATCCCTGATCCCGCACTACCAATTCGCCTGACAATTCCCGGGTTTACCAATTTTACAGGAAACCTGTTGAAGAGTAAGCCTAGCGTTAATTGGCAAAGTTCAGCAACGGCTTCTCGGCTTCTTCGGAATTCGCCGGAGTCATGGATCGACTTCCCATCAATCGCATCGAACGCCGAGATATGGCTCGGCATAAATGAAAGCCAGATTACCCATAAAGCAAATTCCTGAACGACCATCTACGATCACCACGCTTTCCAGACTCTCAAATGAGGCTCTCAGCGTGCAATGAAAAAAATTTGTTTTGCGCCAGGAAATCGCAAAACCGTCATTGGGTTGTCCAGGTTTCTCCCATTAATCCCACTCGTACGTCTTTATGCGCGAGCACTAATCTTCGGTTTTGCACTGAAAGGCCCCATTCGCTCGGGCTTAGATACCCGATGAAAAGGATGTCTATTCATCTCTTCACTTTCCAAAAAAGGACCATTTCCATTCAGGTTTCACTTCTGATGATGAACTACTATTGATTCCCACGTGCCACCAGCAGCAGACTTTCAACAACTCCCATTTTGCCCACACTCGCTGAGAAAATGTAACGAAAATGTTGGTGGGTTTTAAACACCCATGAGTGCACCGATGTAAGCCGTAAACCCAAATAAGCAGAAGCGTTCTCGCGATGTTAAACATTATCGAACTTAATCATACGAAGAATGATTTTCAATATTCTTTTCAATAAATCAAATATAAAGCTAGAATGAAAAGCTTCAATTTCTGGCACTGGCTCAAAATGCCTACTGTTGCCATTTCACCAAAAAGTTTAAATAAACTTTGAAGAAACAGATCAAGCTCCAATTTAAAAACTATAAGCACTGCGGCATTTAGTACGTACAATAAAAATATCAGTTTACCTTTTGTCGCGACCAATCTCTAAGAAATCGTAATTACAACATGGCAGAAGCTTTGTCGGGAAACTGCTTGCGCACCTGCTCGTAGAATCTGAAAATTAAAAACTGAACTGAATAACTTCTGCCAAAAAATTAGTAACGATGCTGAGCTAGCCTATCTGAATAGCATCTGGTTTTAAGACTTCCCAAGCAATTTTTACGCAGTGTACAAATTGTAAAAAGAATTTTAAGTTTCCACACAAACTAGTGAAGAAGTATTAAAACAAAATCCGTCTCAACAATGTTGAACCCAAGCATAAATCCATGGGCTGCAATCATCATGATCAATACATTTATTCTGAGACGAATAAATGTCGTAACATTGAGTCCTTCGAAATTATTAAAAATGTAAAGCTTAATGAAATAAAATATCTCTAAATAAATAGCTACTTTGAAAAATTTTCACCAAAACAAACTTGGAAAACAGACAATTATGCACTTACCATGACCTTACAACTAAGATTTGTTTTATAATTTAAATAAAACTAGATTTCGGTAAACCACAGTAATCAAACAGAAACACCATCAACAAGTAGGAGATTTTACTCTCCTACTTATTACTCAATTGATTTTACTTTGCTCACATTTCGTAAACCAACTCGTCTAAAAATTATGACACATTATCACTTACTTTTGAATGCGTTGCTCATTTTCCGTCATTTTTTCATTAGCAATACCGGCCAGAAAATGAAGATACTGCAATAGGCAAAGTAACAATTAAAACGTAAGAAAAAATGACATTATTGTCAATGCGCAATAGTAAACGAGCACACAATATCACATTACCTCGTGGCTGACCATCAGTCGATTCTCGCAGCTCAACGGGACTTCCAGGCCATGGGTGCTCCGAACAGCCTACGTTAAGAAAATGAATGAGTTAGCTACTAATTGCTAGTAATTTGCTATCACTGTGAGGTGCGAAACTGATATATTGTATTAGCTCAGTCAATCCGCGATGTACACTCGATTAGATTAGGTAAACTCACCATCATAATTTTCCCCTTTTTGCCAACAGTAATGCCAGAGTTACGGAATCCCGACTCAACAGCCGCAAAATGCTAAGTTGGAATGAAAATGAAGCCATTTCTGAGTCGACCAGTCATATTTTAAATGCGTTCTGCAAGCTAGGGAACACATACCAGTTTCTGTGCATCTTCCAATCTTTGACATTGCACGTGTAGTATGAAAGGTTCAAATTTGAAAACCAAATTAGGAACTTCCTTCCCCGTGGATTCAACCTACAGAAATGAAAACGTGAAGCACGTAAGTAACAATTTCATAGCATACCAACAAAGTGCATGACAGAATTTCACCATTTATCCTTTGGGAACATTCAAATAGTACGTAATGACGTTTATGAGATTTTGAATGAAGCATATAATTACATTGTTATAAACAATGATTACTCCACAATGGACTTTCACAAACAAACCGCAAGCTACTGGAAGTTTAACTTAGTGAAAACGTCGCAACATAGAACGATTCTTCCTATTTTCCTTCCTATTCTGTACTTCTTTTTGCTTTTACATAATGTTTCCTTCCTTTTTGCTGTAATTTTGCTTAACATTCTTGTACATCATTTAATTTCATCTTGTTTGCTGCAATTTTCCTGTACGTTTTTGCTTACTTATTTTGTACTTGGGTTGACTCAAAATTCTGGCTCCCCTACCCCCACAAGATGGTGACACAGTACTTGAACGTCTGCTTCGCGACTTGAATGGACATAAAATGCCTGTGAAACATATCGTACCAAATCCTCAGCTTTGATAGTTGAATGCGAGGTGAAAATCCACTTGCAGCCCTTTTTGATGTTGGAATCCTCCCCCTGTAATTAAAAACAATTAGGGGGACGTAGTTTCACGCTCTGGTCAATCAGCAGTTCATTCAATTATTCGAAACACGTCGACAACAGAAAAAATGATGTGACACTGACATCTGCAGTACTTACTTTGGACTGAGAGACAACGATAATCCGACCCGAGCACGAGCTGGTGGTCACAAGCTCGTCTCTGCCGTTTATGAACTCGATCAGGTGGAGAATGGGCTCGTCGATGGAGCCCTTCTTACTCAAATCGACCGTCGAAAGCTTGCTCTCCTTGATTTTCGAAAAACTGTTCATGTTTTCTCGGCATGTTCACCTGGTTCACCACACGGTTGATGTTCCAAATCCCAAAAATCCTAGTAGACGACAGACGCCATATTGGGACTCGTGCATGTTTTTCCTATATACTGGACTGGTACTTGTAGTTTATTGTCTGAGATGAGAACGAAGTTATTTGACGCCACATTCCATTCAAATTTACTTTAAAAAACTTAATTCAATCTTGCAATAAGAAATGATTTTTTTTGAATTTACTTTTAGTTTGAATGAACAACTACTTTTGTTGAGGCAAATGAGTTGCAATGACAACTAACAACTTTTGACTTCAAAACAATTGAAATGTTTCTGCAAACCTTTTCGTAACCCAATCAAGCCAATATTAGTTCAATCAACAACTTAGAATAAACTAATTAGTTGTTACTTGCCATTGCGCCAATTTTTTCTCACCTAAAACAGTTACTTGTTCATTCCAACTAAAACCAAACGTTTTAAAAAATTAGTTGGGATTAACGACTGTACAGTTTCAGTTATTAAATTCTACGTAACTGAATAACGACTAGTTATTTAGTAGGCTAAAAATTTTTTTTTTTACCAAAATAACTACATGTACGCGAACATAGTAAAAAAGGTCCCTGAAAAGAATAAACAAAAACATTCCAGAAATTCGAATCCGAATTCGGCGGGCGCACGTGACCTGACGTCATCGTCACGTGGCCACGCCATGCTTGCAGCGCCCCCTAGCCCCGTCTTATCTTCGCACGACTGCCATTTTGTCGTCTGAGTCGCCGTCAATTTTCGACGAGAAAAAGAGCTGAAACTGCGTAAAAATGTCTTACAACTACGATTCCAGCAGCTACCAGAGGCCCTACTCCAACCAGGGATCTTCGGCGTGGCCCATGGGCATCGAGCCGTTCAGCAGGCCGCAGCAGAACCTTTCGCCCATGCAGGATTTCGGCTACGGCCAGGGCTACAACAACAATGGAAGGCCCTTGCTGCCGGTGAGTACAACAGCCTCTGTTTTCCATAAAAAATGCCCCACACCGGGTTATAAACAGGCCATGGGGTTTGTTTACGGTCGGAGGTGGGCAGCAGCTGCCAAAAAAACTGACGAAATGGGTCTAGTTCAATAGTTGTTATTGTCATAGCAGGTGGCATGGTGATGACCATGCCACTGGAAGGCCCTTTGCATGCTTGAAAGACTCCATGAAAGAAGGAAAATGCTTCATCACTGGTGTATTAATTTCCGTGCTATTTCAGTCGCCCAACGACGGTGGCAGAGGAGGCATTCAGTTCGACTATGGCCATGGATCACAGCGACCAACTGTCATGCCAATGTCCAATGGGCCCTCGAGGGATGACTTGTACATGGTGATGCCCTTGTTGATCACAACTGTATTTTCAGGGACACGATGCGTACTGAACGCGATGCAAAAGGGGGCTCTTACCCGACCTAACTCAACCAATCTTAATCAAAAACTACCATAAAAATATGCATTAATCATGAATTCAAGTTGCCGATGATGCATTCGCACCATTATACTCGCCCGGCCATAGTCAATCCTAACCACGGAGAGCTGCCGCTTAAGTGCAGACGAGCCCAAAAGGGGTTTAGGGGCTATGAAAAGATCTCGGGGCTGTATTCACTTTCTAGCACAAAAATAAATACATCCAAATCCTGGGAAAATCCTCTAATCTTCAGAAACTCCCTTTGACAATTAACGTGTTTTCTTCTTCCCGCTATCCAAGTCTGACATGGGACGATCTTCCGACAACTATCGAGGAGACAACTGGGGGGACCGGTACGACGACGGCGGTCGTGCACCGTCGATGCAGTGGAAAGGCAGCAGCAACTCCATGAATGGGCAAGGGTCGCAGTACAGCAATCAGCAGAGCTACCAGCCCTCGTTCACCTCGAGCTACTCGGACCGCCCGATCCGGACCGAGGACAACCGGAGCCGGAGGAGCTACCAGGAGCCTGTGAGGTCGTCGAGAAGCTTCAGAGCCGGGACGTCGGATTCCACCATTAGGGTAATTTACGATCTGGGAATCACCGCCGAGCGATTACGCATCGTCCTTACTTCACATTATCTGTTTTCATTAGCGGACCGTAAAACCTGTGCCGAACAGATATGCCAACACCACTGACTACAAGTGGAAATCTGTGAAGCCCGCCGCCAGCAAAGTAAGACTCGTGAATTTGGGCCGAATGTCTCGCAATTGTTGTTTTAAATGTTTTTGCTTCCCTTTAGGTCGTTCCGGCGCCGCCGAACAAGAAAGGACCCTACTTTTGCAAAGTGTGCAACCTTAAGTTCGTACCGTACAGCGTAAGTTATTACACAGTTATACATCGTCATTATTACACGAATAAATAAATGACAAATATGCAAATTAGTTCATGGTGCTTGAAAAGACTTGGCATTTACTTACACGGCACAGCGTATAGCTTACACGGGTCTATCACTGGATAAGGGCCCACATGCTCATGTCCAAGTTTTTGAAACCGGCTTTACGCCTAACCTCGTAATATTTTGTCTCCAGAGCTCATCGTTGTTTTTGCTTTTCTTCAAATTCTCAAACTCTGGATGACTATTTGGTGAAAAGTGGGGTGAAGTTTTTTCATGTCTTGTGTGGACAAGCCTTTAAATGGGAGATTATCCAGCGTCTTTGTACATGTTTTCTCTGACATTTCTGTAGGCATTGATTGCTCACAACAAGACCAGTGACCACAACAGGCAGAAGCAGCTGCACGAAAACATGCTGAGAAAAATGGCTGCAGCCAAAGAGGCTGGCCTTGACCCCGAAGCTGTGAAACTGGCTCTCGCCGAGAAGAAGACGTGAGTCCACGATGCCGCGGCAGTTGCGCCGCATTGGGGTTCACTGACAATGCCAGTTAGTAACAGTTGACATTTGTATCACACAGGGCAAAACCCAAAAAGGAAGCGCTGAGCTACTGCACCATATGCAAGACTAAGTTTTCTGGGTCATCCATTGAACATCTTGCCTCTGACAAGCACAAGGTTTGTGAAATCCTCAATTTGCATCGACCAAGAGCTTAGCGTGGGACAAATTGGTTTCAACAATCCCATCCAATCTTGATTTTCAGCTGCACAAGGCCATGGATCGGCCGTACTGCGTCCAGTGCCAGAGGTTCTTCCGCACGCCCACACTTTTTGTCAGGCACTGCAACTCCGATGTACACAAGAAGAAGGGGCAAGTGGGCAACAAGGAGGGCGACAGCGCCATCGATGCAGAGTTCTTCACTCTGGACGCCGTCGGCTGTTACGACTCCGAGCAAGGTCCGGCGAAGGGCAAGCCCAAGAAAAAGAAGAAGATGACCAGTCTGAACAAAATAACCATAAGCTTACCGGTTGGAAATGTCAGCCAGGGTGCCGCGGCAGCCGCCAGCGGCGATATTCCCGTGGTGTCTATCACGCAAGAAAATGGGGTCGAGACCAAGAGTGTCAGCATGAAGAAGGCCGGGGAAGCCAAGGCGACCGAAGAAGAGTCGTCGGATGAAGATGTGACAGACGGAAAGCCCGTGGGTAAGCATTTCAAGAAGCAATTGTTAAGAAATGTCTCTAGAAACACCTGTAACTTCATCAGTCATGCCAAGGACACCCTGGTCAACTTCCTAATAATTTCCTATTGCTGTTTAGGTCTCGCTTTCGTCGTACCGATAACCGGATTTTATTGCCAAATTTGCGAGCAGTTTTTCAAGGATGAAAACATCGCGAGAAACGACCACTGCATCAGCAAGGCCCATCGAAAAAAGTACAAGGTAGCTATTGCGAGGCCACTTGTGTTGTGTTAGATTGATTGTAGCACAATCTCATTTCACTATTATATTTTCATAGGCTGCCACTGTCGAGGATGCTGCTGAGGTGCTTTGACATTCTGTCATGCCATTACTTGTTCTTTGAGACCCATCAGACTGTCATACTCACTTTATTGTGATTATATTTTCACAGGATGCCCCAGCGGAGGATGCTAAGATTGAGGATAAGAAAGTCGAAGTTAAAGCCGAGGTTGTTAAGGTTGAGGATTCTACCGCCAATGGAGAGAATGGAGCAGAGGCCTCGCAGAAAGCATGAATCTTGGACGGGACCTCCACAGACTCGCATCAGCATATTCAAGAAAGTCGACATTGATCGACTCTTTGCTCTCATTTCCTCTACTTTGTGTTGTCCTTTATAATGCCTGATTTCGTGTATCGAACCATCAGTAAAGGTGATGAAGAATCACGTTCTTTTTTTAACAAAATTTGTCAAACTATTTCCCCGAACATACTGTGCGCCGAATTCATTTTGTCTGCTAGCACAGTGCTCCTTCCTTCGTCCTGATTTTGAGCACGTTTCGTGATTGGGGATAAGCCAAATTTGGGCGAAACTGTAGCAGCAACAGATGTTGTTTGCGTTTGTATCTGGCAAATTCAGCTTTTCTCGTGAGAAGCAATTTTATCAGAAACTGTTGCATTCAGAAGTATCACTTTAAATTGTACGTCTCATCAAATCACTAGCTAGCTTTTCTTTCCAAGTAATTGCGTATCATCATATGCTACGGTGTTCACTATTTTCAGTTTAATGTGCGCCACCATAAAAAGCATTCGAGCTGTTTCATAAGTGACTGTCATTCCCCATGTTTACTTTGGGCAGAAAATGACTTTTTCCATTCTTCAGTGAAGTGAAGCTATGTAAACTTTTTTTGCCATTGTGTATTTTATGTTTTCATCATCCCTCGTTAGTCCGACCCGTTCCTCGCGTGCATGCAGGTAAATTGAATGTCACTAAATTGCAGTTTTTATGATCGGATTTTGTAGACTAAATAATAGAGGGGCAAGACGAGGCTCTTTTCATTATGAAGTAAACTTGACCATTTCGTCCTTGTGGTAGAAACGCCAGTTTCAACTACAGATTTTAAGTTGTTAATTGTTACGGGAACAGCAAAGGCCGATGCCTGTAAATCGTAAACAGCAATTTGTTTTTTTTAATTTTTTTCTTCAGTTCGTAGTAGGGAATTAACGAGACATTCGGAAGGTTTTTAGCCATGTACGATTCTAGCACCCCCCGCGATGACATATACGTTATTCTTATGATTATTTTAATTATCTAGCCAATATAGACATTGCAGTAAACATTCAGTTTAGTTTTCGCTTACTGAAGATGTTTGTAGCTGAAATTACAGTATGCATCCATGTACTCAGGCTGTTGGCTCAATGCCAATTTCACATAGTCTTATATTGCCACAAACCCTAACTGTTGTACATTTTTCGTTCTAATCCAAATAAAGTTCCAAATTCCAACCCTGTTCGCTGTATGTCCACATTGGAATGCTAATTATAATAAACTTTCAATTTTTCAAAAACTTACCAATTTGTCTTTGCCGCCTTTATATGTTACGTCAAGGCGTTCCATCCCTGTTTCCAGAATCAACTCGCGCGCTGGCTGGCACGTGCATAGACGGTGGCGCCACCTCGCTTCCACAAGGCCAAACTGCGCATTCTTTACACCTGGAAATCCCTGAAAATCCGAAGAAAACGGTTAATTTTCGTGTGATTTCGTCGAATTCTGGGCGGAGGAAGGACAGACAAACGATTAAATAAGTCCAGTCTTACTCGCCTAGAGAACCACTCGCTGCTGTCTTGGGCCTGGCACTGGCAGGTCGATGACAAGATGGCGGACAACGATAGATGGATAGAAATTGCCAAACAATGTAAATATCTACCTGAAAACGATTTAAAGGTAAGAGAAAAAGCCGTTAGCGAGGCGTAGATTGCAAGTTTAGTGGGTGCTTTTTCCCCCGAGCGGCGTAATACCTGAATTGCAACTTTAGTTGAAAATTAGACATGTTAGTCAAGCCCCCAAACATGAGCAGCAATGTACAAAACTGCATCCGGTAATTTTTGTCTTGATTTCAGCAACTATGCGACTTGGTTTGCGATCTACTCATAGAGGAATCCAACATCCAGCCTGTGCGGACGCCGGTGACCGTCTGCGGGGACATCCACGGACAGTTCTATGACCTGGAAGAACTGTTCAGGACCGGCGGCCAAGTGCCAGACACGAATTACATTTTCATGGTAATAATTAAAAATGGACAAAGGGCAGGGGGTGGGGCTGGTCAGTCTGCGTAATATGTCAGCTGTCATCGCGGCCCATTCGCAAAATGACCACCAAAGGTCGCGACCCAACAGAAAATATTGTACAACGTCTGCAGTTGTGCATGTTATGCTCCATGTAATGACACTAGCTGCTGATTATGCACTCATTACAAAAACTAGTGAGGGTAACGAGCATGTACGAAAGATTGGATTGCCTAGTGCTATAAGAAGGCTCAAGTTATTTTTCTCTTACACACAGGGCGATTTCGTGGACAGGGGGTACTATAGCCTCGAGACCTTCACGAGGTTACTGACTTTAAAAGCAAAGTAAGGATTCACAACAATCCATCACTGGAGTTTCTGATGGAAATACAACTAGCTACGTTCTGAGATCTGATCAAATTTCATTTTCAGATGGCCCGACAGGATAACGCTGTTAAGAGGGAACCACGAGAGCCGTCAAATCACTCAAGTTTATGGTTTTTACGGTACGGCCACTACCAGACATATTCAAAAACATGACTGTTTCTTCAATACCGAAAACAAGTTATTTGAAAATAGTCGTACCTTACATAAAACCTGAATTGATAGTAAATAATATTTGGGGGAAACTGGGTTTTGTTATTGCAGATGAATGTCAGACGAAATACGGCAATGCCAACGCTTGGCGGTATTGCTGCAAAGTGTTTGATCTACTTACATTAGCAGCGGCAAGTTATCGCTTTCTCGCGATTCTGTGAAGTTCTCGTGATCTTTGGATGAATTCTGGTTCTGAGAACCTATCTCCATTTCAGATTATTGACGAGCAAGTACTGTGCGTTCACGGCGGTCTTTCTCCGGAGATAAATACTCTTGACCAAGTGAGAACCATCGAAAGAAATCAGGAAATTCCTCACAAAGGCGCCTTCTGTGATATCCTTTTTATTGAGCGAATTAAAAGCTTTTAGTTTAGCACGATTTGGTTCACGTTTCGAAGGAAGAAATATGCTTTCCTTAACTGTGTTTACATCTGGTTTGGTCAGACCCAGAAGACGTGGAGGCTTGGTCGATAAGCCCAAGAGGTGCGGGGTGGCTGTTTGGTGCTAAAGTGACGCATGAGGTGGGTACCGCTAGCTTCCGCTGTTAGAGTCAATTTTCTGCAAGGGTCAAAAAACTATTTTCTTATTTTTAATTCACAGTTCATGCACCTAAATAATTTAAAACTGATCTGCAGAGCTCATCAATTGGTTCACGAAGGTAGGACATTTTAGTAACAAATTAAATGTAAACAGTGTACCTAGAATTGCGCCCATGCATTAACTTGTCCCCTCACGCGTTTTCAGGGTACAAATACATGTTTGACGACAAGCTGGTCACAGTGTGGTCCGCCCCGAACTACTGCTACCGCTGTGGCAACATAGCGTCAATCCTGGTATTCACAGACGTCGACAAACAGACGCCCACGCTCTTCAACGCCGTTCCAGATTCAGAGAGGGTCATTCCGCCGAGAAACACAACTCCTTATTTCTTATAATTACGACGTCGTACAATTTGCCATTTACTTTTTTTTTGAAATGAATTGCTTCGAAACCAGGCCAAAATTTGTTGACACTCTTTTATCTTCAGTTTACGTAACTCGAGAGTTAAGGAGAGGAAGCGAGACTTCCAACTGCTTGGCTTTCATTCAGCTTGAAATCAATATTGTTAAATTGATCCTGGAATGTATGAAATAATAAAAGCGAGCTGAACATGTTCTGGCGTTTTCCTGCGTAAACCTGTGCAGTGAGCACACTGTATCTAACATTCAGATACCTTTTTTTCACATAACTCATGAAATTCATCCCCAAAGTTTCCACACATTTCTACAAAAATTTGCTTGTAATATTAACGGTTAAAGAAACTCCATAGGCCACTAAAGACTGACCTTGACTGGAGCGAACCACTCATCTTTTTAACTGATGGATGAGGTCAAGCCATGTATAACAACAACCATATTTTTTATAACATCGTAATAGCAATGTCGTACACAACGTGGGTGAAACAGAAGGTGGCTCTCGTAACGAAGTGAGCATTTTGTTAGTTGGGATGCTAGAGGGGGTCGTGTTCAGATGCTACGAACAATTACTGTTACCAACTGTTATGAACAATAACATACCAGAACTTGCATTAATCTCTCTCTGCAGAGGTAACAATGTGGAATGATAGCCGTCGACCATCCTGCAAACTTAATTTTCAATATTATTTCTCTTATGCCTTCGACAACTTTTCGCCTGCTCCTTCGTCCAAAATCCAGTGCAGCTCTCCGTCGAGTGGCCGGACGAGCGCAGCCGGAAGCCTGCATTCTGGGTCCTCTATGACTTGCTAAATTCATTACAAAAAAAAAGTTTCTCTTAGACACTATGGGCCATGACACTACCCGGGTGTATGCAATTTGACGCTTCCAGGCCAAATAAAAATAACACTGGAAGCATAACTGCCAGCACAGCAGATAACATTCCGGTTTCATTGCAGTTTATGTGAATTTGACACAGAATATTTTCTGCTTTGAGCTTGCATTATTCTACGTAAAAACTAGCGCTGATGATACTAACTTTGACCACATCTGCCTTGGCGGCACCCGTGCACACGAACACTGCGCTCGCGGCGTTGTTAATCACAGGGAGGGTAAAGGTTATTCGGCTCGGAGGCGGTTTCGGAGAATCCGTTATGGGTGCGATCCACAGTCCTTGTTCCTGTGGACGCGAGACACAATCAAAAAATGAGACCTTAAAAACTGTTCGCACATTCTCCGAACCATCGCAGCAGAAGGATGGACAAGTAGCCCAACTACCTTTAGGAGGGGGTGACCCGGAAATAGCGAGCAAGTGTGTCCATCCGGGCCCATTCCCAAAAGCAGCATGTCGAATTTGGGCAGCTCCAAATCGGGGAAATAATTCGCGATCTTTCCAGCATAATCTGTCGCGGAAGCAGCAGCTGCATAAAATATTGAATTTTAAAAAATGAACGTGCACACACTTGATAAATTATTTTCAGATAGCCTCTTCATATTTGATTAGAGTAACTACCATTTTCGAGTTTCAAACTTGTCAGTTAGTTCAGGGCTAAGGAAAAACCCAAGAAATAACCATATGGCACCTCAGGTGCAGACTGTGGGTAAATTGAATTGAATGAATTGATATACGCAGCATTCGAGAAACATTCTCAAACTAGAGGATTGCATGTTTTTCTCTTTGAAACGTGCCACGCACGCATGTTACGATCTGCCAAAAGGACAGCTCCTCTAAATTACCTTGCAAACTGGGATTAATTTTGATAACTCTTTCTTCTTGGATGGGGACGATGCCAAGCAGCTTTTCCTTGTAAACGCCGTAAGTGCTCTCGGGGTCGCCAAATGGAACAATTCGCTCGTCGCAGAAGAACATCAGCCACTTGGACCAATCGGTTGTCAGAGAGGGCAGGGCTTGGCAGAGAAACTTTGGTAGACTTCCACCTATTATTTCCAAAAAGATAAACAAAACAATGAACACGTTTTGTCAATTTATCACGCATTGTTGCTCGAGAGGAAAGCGAGGTTAAACCCTGGGAAGGATGTTGCCTTTGCCGAAATCATTTCCTGACTCATTTGGGGATTTCCAGAGAAAACATCGAGTTTTCAAATGGAAAACAATAACAGCTAGACCAACTGCCAAGTTATTGAAACTATCCGCATGGCTACAGCAACCAAAGTCTCAATTGCTCCTGCAAGCTTCTGAGCACTGAGCACCAGTTGAAGTTTTTTCAAATCAATTTTCAAATTTTCATGGAACATGCAGAATACACATGTAAACGAAAAATAAAATGTTCTCCCCTCCCGAACACATTCGTGCAGCATTAACGTACTCTCGTTTTTGGCGTGCATCACGGAGTCGAGCCGAGACTTGTAATTAAAAAAGCTGGAGTAACAGATCATTCGCTGGAAGCCATCAAATATGAATGATCTGCAGGTGGTTTGCACCATCCCAGCCCATAATTTCACTCGCAGCTGATGTTTTCACTTGCACATAGGCCTACATGCGTTTGCCCTTTTTATCTTTGTGACTACAGTTTGCCTTTTTAAAAAGGGAGAAAACAAGTCTTGCATTCGAGAAAAAACAGCGAGCCAGGACACCGTTGGCTTCACGGTTAAATTTTGCCATATTGCCGTTCGTCCAAGATAGGCTTTGGTTCCTTTTGGACGTACCTTATTTAATCGACACAATATGATCAATAAATTTAATAGTAGCAGCGCATTTATACGAAACAATAAATATAAAAATTAACCATTAAATACAGCAGAATGTCAAGGATCAAGGGGACTCGGGGTATATTAAAATATAATACCCCCACTTTTATGGGCCCAATTTCCCCAAAATGAGAACTTTTAAAACAGACACAAAAGAACTATTATTACTATTTCCTTTTGTCGTGAAACTGGATGACAATACCCCCCAATACACTCACCGACAGACAAAATTGTGTTCCATGAGAGTAATTTTTAGAATGAAGAAAAAAGCCATAGGGATTAAGCGAGCTATTTGTAAAAATTACATCAGAACACATTTGAGCCTGACATAGTAATTTTCTGTTGGAGAAATTAATTTTTCCTCACTGAAAGAAGTATCAAATTTAAAAAGCAGGCAATTTTTTCTTGCTAATCTGAAACACCAATGATGATCTCACTAAACCATCCTCCTCACTTCGTCATCATTACGACGTAACACTTGAACGTCCCCTCGAGATTAATTTAATTTTTCGAAAGCTTGTTACATGGTTGTCACCAACTTCTCATAACTGGTTTGCCAAACTTAACAAAATAATCAAAATTTTTGCCCGATGTTGCCTGATGGAACCAATATAATTGCTTGACGTTGCCCGCAATAAAAATTGAACTTTTGTAACTCGTACATTATCTGAAAACAACTACATTTAATAGAAAAGATTAAAAAAAACGTTGCAATGAAAAAATTTCCCACTGTAGTTTCTGAATTTGTTCTACAATGCTACAATTATTTTATAATCTCTAAAATCTTTAAAAATTGTAGTCTATTGTTTTACACTTTCTCAATTAGGGTCAATTATGCCTGACTTTAGCTCAATTTGCCTGATTTTTTTCATTCGCCCGTTTCGTTAGTCTTATTTTCGCGATCATTTATATCAGCGGTGCTTTTGTAGATCCCGTCTACGAGGAAGCCAACTTGGGGAAAAATTCATCAATTTGAAATCCCCTCCTCCCCAAGGCCATGCCCCGACGTTCTACATGTAAGTTTTAGGCCTAAGCGCAACGATCGCTCATTCTAATTTCTAATCGACTGTCAGCCGTCAAATTTAACGAACGCACTAACCGGACACCGCGACCGTGAACTGCTGCGTCTTCCTGATGGCATCGTTGGCTCTCTTTTCAATGAGGAAGCCCAAATGCCTGGCCAGTTCGTCTTCGGACTTGCAGATTTTCACCGCGGGTTTGGCGGCCATCGCTGTCGAATTCGTGTCACCTGACCCGTTTACCCAGAAGTCCTAGCGAAAACGAAAACAAAAACTTGAGACACCGAATTTTTTCAAAGCACGCGCACCACGGCACGCGGGGCCGTTCTAAACCCATATAATTTAATTATTTTCTACTCATCATGGAAAAATTAATAAAAAATTGAATAAGTTTGATATACTACGCAAAATGAAAGCTTTAGAGCCCGATTCTTAGAAATGGGCTCGGTGCACCAAATTAGGCTTATAGCATCTAATGGCGTGAAAATATTATTTAGGACAGCAATTTCATCTCGGCGCTGAAATGCTTTTACGCAGCGATGCCATCAAATTTAACGATCTTGAATAAAGACATCGTTAAGGGGGGTTAACTTTTGATTATCCCGAGAAGAACGCATTAACGAGTTGGCACGAAAGGAGGAGGTGTATTATATTGCGGCCCCCAAAAATCGCCGACAGCAATCGGTGAGATATTAAGAACAACTGTAATTGCATTGTGACTTTGGGGACACCCTGCATAAAATTACCAGATACAATTTCTCCTTTCCTGGTCAACGTATTAAAATAATTTTTCTGTAAACATTAACAGGGACTCGCGTTTTTTGGGATGTGCTGTTGACAACTTATGGAAATGTATATGATATTAATAAAAAAACAGATAATTCTACGTTTGACCTCTTATTTTGCTTTATGGGCGATAGATGGCAGCACCTGCCGTCTGAATGGGAATATAAGAGATTTACTGTCGTTGGCAAAATAAAGAATAGCTGGAGAAATTCTAAAAACGAGATGTCTTTTCATTTTATATAGCGTAGGAACTTACTATCAATATAAACTTTAAATTAAAACATTTAGTTTCATTTGAAATTATCATATCTGTCCAAAATTTGGGAGCCAGTAAGGGGTTAATTATATTCATTATATTCAACGGCGCCATTCTCGATGTTGTGTAAAACACACAATGTGAATTCATGATTGCATTGTAAATAGCCTCTAATAGTAGAAAGTGCATGCCATTTTTCTGCAGTAAAGTGTTTCATAAGATGGTATACACTTTCTGTCGTATTAGCAAAATTGCCTGTTCAATTGATAGCTTGAGTTTCTTGACTTCTGGGTCAAGAGATTTGTTAAATTTCCCTGACTTTTTAGCATGTACCAATCTTCCCTGCAGATTTTTCCAGGCCTTTCCAACTTCCCTGACTTTTCCAGGTCTGGGGGAATCCCGTTTCATGAATTAACTTTCTGCAGGGTAACCTTCGCTCTCAAATTGACCCGAAAAGCATTTAAATCATGAAAATCCAACACCACTGCATACAGAGGTGTCCCATAAGTTGGCCAGGCCAGGTCAGGTCAGGTGTAATGGAGGTTGAAACATGTTCGAATTGAGTTTTATTGTTGGCTGGGAACGTGTCGACCACCCCATGATAATCATCTATGCGTTAAATCAACCTCGAAAGGTGCGTCACCGCCTTTTTATCGACTTTTTACACCCCCAAAGTAGCGATTGGCAACCGTGTGTGACATCTGAGACCGCTAATTTACTCGGGACGAATTAATTGACCAGCTAGACTAGTAATTCGTCATTAAATCTAAATTTAAGCTAATTTCCAGAATTTTCACCGTCCAATTCGCCTCACTCGTGACAAACACTCGCAACTTAAACGTTGAAAAATGTGTTTTGCATATCGTTTGCAGTGGCAGTTCGATGAAACATTGGCTGTTCCCAAAAAGCTCAGTGCCAAGCAACCATAAAAGTGAATTGGATTACAGCAGCCTGAAGAAGTTAGTGAATGCGTTGAAAATCACCCAGAAAATAAGTTTGATATAAAACTGAAGAAATGTGCCAGTTGCGAGTAAAGAACGTACCACGTGGTTTATAGCCGTTAGAATGAGGTGAGTGCTTTCGAACAATATAGCGAGCAAACACCAACGACCTACAATTTCATTTTCATAAAAACGACTGAATAATTTCGAACAATAGGAACTGGGATACAGAATGTGTAATCCACAGAAATGTACTTTTTGATATGCCTCGCTTTCATTTTTCTGTCTGCAACCTAATTTGTTTAGTACAATGAAGAAAGTTAATTAAGAAAACCAAAATCAAGGTTTAACTTCATAAAAAACTGGGTGTTTTCATAAAAATTTCATAAATTCCACAGGAAAAAAACAGGACAGTAACGAGTTGATGAATTTGAGGCACAACTGTGAGGACCTGAGGTACTTGAAACCAGCAAAGGTCAACTCCTCCCTGATACTCCTCAGATTCATACTCCTCATTTTTTCTGAAATGTGGAGAGTGAAGGGTTCATGAATTTGAGGCACAGCTGTGAGGAGCTGAGGTTTAGGAAAGCTGAAAGCCTCAACTCCTCCCAGGGATGCGCCAGGTGTGCATTCCCCATTTATTGTCCAGAATTAGGATCCAGGTTGAAATTTCATTTACACGTCCCTGGAATATATATAAGGGCCCCAATGACGCCCTGTGCCCTGCTTTGCTTAGGGGCCCATGATATCATATTAATAGCCTAAGCCGGCCCTGCTTGCCCAGGGGCGCTGCAGGGTCTCATAAACCGCCCCTCTGCAACGTACGGACATCAACTGCATCGGTAACACTGCATTATTACCAGATTGAAAAATGCAAATGTGCTTAGCTTAGTGGTCTCACGAGCACATGGTGTGACGGCCCTGCTTGCCCAGGGCCTCATGAAACCGCTCATAAAACATCAACTGCATGCACCGCAGTTACATCGCAAAACGTAATTTTCGCAAACGCATATACTACCTTGTCTCCCGAGTCCACATCGTTGTTGTGGTGAATCCTGTAGGAGCCGTAGGCGCGTGACTTGACGCCCCCCATGTCGTGGTCGTCGACCCCCGAAGCAGCTCCGAGTGACCAGCGAGTGACCGACGGAGGGTAGAGGTTATGCAGGGGGGCGTTGGCTGACCCCCGGACTCCCGGATTGCCGAAAATTCCTGCGCACAAACAGCGACTGACCTCCTCCGACTTTCTGTCTTCACTGATGAGAACTAGAGGGGAAAAGACGGAGCTGTAATGAGCTGGTGCTGCTGACCTTCTGGTGGCCCAGGGGGAGGGATTGGGGGGGACGACTCGAAAATTTCGGTAGCGAAACAGGATTGGGATAGCGTTTGGCTGCGTCCACTATAACCGGTTTGCCCCGAGATTTCACCACGTTTCCAGACGACCTTGCCCAGGGTTTTCTGCCAGTGAAATGTAAAATGGCTGGGCGGATATTACGAATATTTCGGCGAAAGGACATCAGTGGGCGCCAATGACGATAAAACTGAATAAAAAATTATTGCCACACGAAACGAGACTTTTCTGGTTCGTTTCGTGCTGTCATCAGTGTGTCATTTGCATAGCTAAAATAAAAAATGTATACGACATGCCCATGCAAGGAATACCATTTATCTTACTTATCCATTCATTAAATTTTATTGAATTATTGTTCACATTGATTTATTTATTGATTCTTTTCTGCAAATCTGAATTATTAGGAGTAAAGTAACTCCTGCAATTTGTCGTCAAAACGACAAATTGCAATGTTGACATTATCATTTCACCATCTACAGTGTACATGCTCATCATACATTACAATCCATCATTTCTGATCTAATCAATGATGACATCATCATTGGGAGAGGCCTGGAAATGACGTCAAACACGCTGACACGCAGGAAAATTTGAAAATCCCGAAAAGGGGGCGTTCCAATATTACGGCATTGGGAAACAGCACATTTACATTGACAATTTCTAGCACCACTTTAGATACCACTTTTAAATTCATCCTCGTTATTTTTCCAGAAAGTCGACAAAACTAGACGGAACAGAGGCCGGAAGACCACGGGATTAGCCATGTCGGATTACGATTATTTATCAGGGATTAAAGTCAGGTGGATTAAGTGACCTCCGGATTAAACCCTACAGTGCTCGACCTTCGGCAACATGTTTGCTGAACTGATGAAATTGCTATCCAAAGCCATCACGTAGTGAGTGACACCGACCCCTGACCCCCAACCCCCTAACCCCTTACCCCTCACCCACCCTCCACGCAAAAAACGACAGAAAACGCCACAAAAACCACTAAAGGCACCTGTTGTTCGTAATGTGGCAAACGTTGGAGAATTCTGGCAGTGCTCCTTTGATCAACGCCAGCACCACAACCACCACATCCACCACAGTGACCCCGGCCGGGGGGGCGCCCCCCAGCAGCCGCCCCCCTACGTCCCTGGCCCGCGTCGCCAATGGTCACGCCATCAGCGCCTCCAACAAGGTGGAGCCAGCTGTGGCCGAGAACGGGGTCAAAGGTCAGGCGCCGGCGCCCCAGATGTCCTTCCTGGGGGGTCCGCCGGCGCCGGACACGTCCATGGGTCAAGCGGCCCAGAACGGACACGCCTTCCGGCCCTCGAGCAGGGCGGCCAGCAGGACCGGAAGCACCAGAAGCAGGAAGAACGATGGGGAGGAGAAGTAAGTCATCCACATTTCACACATATTTCAGCTTCCCTAACTTTCCCCTGAATTTTCCAAGAGCTTTCCAACTTCCCCGACTTTTCCAGGTTTTCCAGGTCTGGGGGAACCCTAGCATACATGTATGTCCATTGTGAAACTTCAACTTGATTAAGAGATGTTTGCTAATCCATACATGTAGTGGTTTGCAGTTTGAGATGATGCCTATGGTGCTGCCACCTGGAGGGGCTAGTCTGCAATTGCTGGCAGATGACAGACAGCGTCGTATCATAGGGGACGTTCAAGTAGAGCATTACGTCATGACCATTTTATGGCATGTTATGGCATTATCCACTCCTTCCTGTGGCCAAATGATGATCTTATATTATATATATATCATATACGAACTTTCACATTGCTTGATTTGCGTCAAATATAATTCGATATAAAATACTTCATAATACATATGTATACTGTATTTGTCACAAATCGAGCAATATGAAAATTCGTTTGTCCTAACGGCTCCTAGGCTTGCAGTGATTGCCTGCCGGTCAGGGGCATGTACAGGATGTCCCATAAGTCAGAACAATAGGGGAAATGATGATTTGTTGAAAGTGTTCAGTTTTATAATGTTGTTTAACACAGGAATTACATAATATGCTTGAAATAGCCGCCATTTTGCGCCATTACGCAATTATTGTTCACAGGTGGCAGCACCGTATGCAGCATGTTAAGTTGAAATCAAACATGTCATATGTCATGTAATAAATGATTCAGAACGAAATCCCAATAATGAATCTTGCATGTATCGCATTCACACAGGTTGAAAGTGGCATCATTAATTATAGAAAACAACCACGATTAATTTGTTATCATTGTGTCTAAATTACCACGTGACCTGTGACCTTTTTCCAGGGTTCACGTGGAGTACTTCGTCAGCGAAAGGCACGTCACAGACCGCCTCAGGGCCATTTGTTTCAAAAATAATTCGAGTGAGTAAATTAAGAAAATTCATTAAATTCTGAAAATCCATAAATTTTTCTAGTCACGATAAAATTCACCCCAACGTTCTGATATCCACTCATGTGTTTAGGTTTAGTGTTCCTGGTGGTCACTTTAATTTTGAAGCTGGCCACCTGCGCCCTCTACGTCATCAGGGTGATCCTAGAGGGCGCGACGGTGCAGTCCGAACCCTGGTGAGCACCACTGGCAGCAAATAAAATAATTATAACGTCATATCCTACAGAAAATTCATGTAAAAAATACCATTATTTTGCCATTAATGGCCATAAACTACCCCTTGCTAGCTACCAATTAACACAAAACTGTTTACAATAATGACTGTTTTAAGCGTGCACCACCTGAAGAGTTCAATATCCATGTCTATAATTTACACAATTTTGGAACATAATTCTGGCTTTTAAATATGATTGTTACTGCAACATAAATTGCTGACCTTGTGAAATAACATGTTACTTATCATATAGTTTCAATGTCCTAACTTTGGTGTGACAACTTATGCTGCAGTTACTTATATTTAAAAGCAAAAAATATGTTCCAAAATTATTTCAATTATCGACATGGATATTGAACTCTTCAGGGGGTGCGCAGTCATGCTTGTAAACAGTTTTAAGTTGTAATATGATAAGTTGAGAACCAGCATAGTGTTAGTTTGATTCAATGGCACAATTTGTGTAAACATGTTAAACATAAAAATGACACGTGCAGTTCGTGTGATTTCATGATTGCATTGTAATTGCACTTTAATAGCAAAAATAGCATTTTTTCTGCAGTAAAGCGTTTCATAAGATTTTCTGCAACACAAATTTTTCTGCCTTAAAAGTGCTATAAAAGTGCATCCACGAATGACACTTTTTGACATTAACGGCGAGATAATGGTACTTTTTAGATGCAATTTTTTTGACATTTCTAAAACTAAAAAATAAAATAAAACCTAATGCACTGTTTCACGTCAAACCTAGTGAGAAGTACATAATAACGGCGCTCAACCTATCAACATCGCAGAAGAGATACGTGGATGGCGGGGTTCAATGGTATACATAATTTTTCAGGAAATTTCCCAAAAAATTGTACTTCTAAAAGTAAAATGTTGAATGTGTGACCCTGTGCTTTTGTCCAGGGAGGCCATCGTGTGGATCAAGCACCCTTTTTACATATGGGCCGCCCAGGTAGGTGCAGCCAACGTCACAGGCCCAATTAATTGGAGTATTTTTGGCCAAAATCGACATCGAAAAACAATGAAAAAACAATGAGCGTGGGAAATGAAGCGACGGCTAATTAAGGGGTTGCGAACCACTAATTTTCTCCTTTGTTTTCCCATTGGTCTGACAGGTGGCGATCGCCATTTTCACCCTTCTGCAAACGCTCATCGTCGTGTATTTGCGTTTTAAGGTAACAATTCGGACAATTCGTCGCAAATATACGATAAATTCGATGTCAAACTCACCCACCCATTGCATTCAATTTATAAAAAATCCAGAAATGGTCTGTGTGTTACAGGATGTCATGCAAAAAAGCTTTTAGAACGTTCACTCAGCCATCTTGATTTCAAAATGTCTTTAAGGCCCATTGAAAGTGCGTTGTGACTTTGGGGACACCCTGCATAAAATTTCCAGAAACAATTTCTAATTTCCTGATCAACATATGAAAATAATTTGTTTGTTAACATTAACAGGGACTTGGGTTTCTTGGCATGCGCTGTTGAAAACTTATGGAAATGTATATGATATTAATAAAAACGATAATTCTATATGTTTGACCTCTTATTTTGCTTTATGGTCGATAGAGGGCAGCACCTGCCATCTGAATGGGAATATAAGAGATTTACTGTCGTTGGCAAAATAAATAATATATATCTGGAAAAATTCCAAAATGAAATGTCGTTTCATTTCATATAGCGCGGGAACTTACTATCAATATAAACTTAAAATTAAAATATTTAGTTTTATTTGAAATTATCAAAATTCAAATGCAAAAAATCACTTTCAATGGGCCTCAAACTGTCCTATATCTGTAATATGTCCAAGATTGTCAAGTCTTATAGAAAATAACATCTTAACAAGTTAATATACCAAATATTAGTAGAACATGACCATGAGCTAACTTTTTGTATACTACTAACATTTATGGGCTAGCTATTAACATTTTCATTACAAATAACAACATGAATAAAAATACGCCATCCCAATTCAAAAACACTTATACTTGAAATTAATTTCATTATTTAAATATATTTTCAGGGATCAATATGGAAGTTGTTGACGCTCAGCTTTTTTTTGGAACTAGTCAATACAGTGCCTTTTATAGCTACAGTAAGTGCCCTATGCGTTGCAGCTCCGTTAAACTTAATGGACGATTAAAATCAGCTTCATTTCAGCTTTATAATATAACTCCGTGGAAAGATATTTTCATCCCAGTGTTCCTAAACTGCTGGCTAGCCAAGATGATATTGGGTGACATCTTTGTAAGTTATTCAATTCAAAAATGACGTCACTCAGCTTGCGTGACGTCATTTATATGACCACTTTTAATCACTGTTTAAATTTCAAATGCCAGAATCACCAATATTTCCAAAGCTCACAAACAGCTTTCTCCAAACAAGTTACTTTAGTGATGACGACGTTATTTTGTTTTGTATTTACATGGTAAGCTTTTACACACTAGGGGGTGCCCATAAATGGCGTCACGCAAGTTGAGTGACATCATTTATGGACGGACCCCATCGTTTTCCATCAATTCAATGCTAATTAATCACAATATTTTCGTCAATTTTTTCCCAGTGCCTGCGGCTTCCAACATATACAACGGGGTGGACAAAGACAGTTCAATATCCTAGAATCCATCTATTTTGTAATCATTAGTTTAGCGACAGTAGGGTATGGCGATGTGGTGCCGGACATCTGGCCATCGCAACTTTTCGTTATAGTCATGGTGGTGGTGGCTTTGATAGTTATTCCTAGACAGGCGAGTTTCTGACCAGTGCTTTCTGTCCACTCGTAATTTTTGTCTAATTTTGGAGTAAATTTTTTCTTAATTTTACAGAAAATTAAGGAAAAATACGATGGGGCAATCATATCAGTAACTCACATTGCAGCATTAAAGAAATTAAGATAATTAGGGCGGAGCTACAGTCAGTGTTGCCAGATACTGCATGCATTTACTGGGGATTTTGCAGCGGCGCTTTTGCCAACAAACATCTTTTCCAGCACTTTCTTCCCCTTTGGTGGCGCTGATCATACTTGAGAAAATTAAGAGATTGGCATGGGAAATTAGGAAGGCCAACTCAAGACCAAAATTAAGCCAGAAAATTACAAGTGGACAAGAAGGGTTACGTTCAAATATTATGTCATCATCTTAGTGGGAGGAGACTGACCATATTTCGTGAAATGATGACATTACCAAGGTAGCACATAGACCAAAATATCTGTCATTTTTAGATCCTATTAGTGGCAAGACGTCATTACGAACCCAATTACTTCATTATTTTTCTGTTCAAATTAAGCACTACTTTGAAAACATGTCCATAAAGGACCACCTATAATTTTTGGCAACAAAGGAACTTATGTTCCTTTAATTTTAATTTTAAATTAACTTTCAATAATAAACGACTAAATGCTGCGAAATTAATTAATTTTTTCTCCCAAATATATTCACGTTTTTATGCCCAAATGGGGCAGAATTAACAACTTGGAAAAAACAAGTTATGCCCAAGTGATCAAGCTATTTTACATGGTCCAACACATTCTGAAGTTTAAATTTATTCAAGGAATAGTGGCCTGATATTGTCCTGTATCATAAGCTTTGCATTTTCACGATTAATTGTCGTCCTTTTCTAAAAAATGTGACGTCACTTCCTCCTCCAGTTTGGCTTCCCCACATGTTAGGGACATTGTGACATCACTTTTACAACATTTAAAACCCAAAATATGATGTCCAATGGGATAAAAAAGTCGATTTGTGCTACCTGGTATCTTTTTGGTAATGACATAATACCTGAACGTTCCCCTGGTGGCACCATCCGGTTTTTCCCTCTGGGGTCGATGTCTCGGCCAGCCCTAGAGCGTGGCGTTGGAGGGCGGGCCTTCGGACCAACCGGAAGTGCCGACCATCATTTTTGACTGTTTGCAGTTGGAGAGCTTGGCCGTGACGTGGCTGGAGCGTCAGAAGCGCGGCGGCAGTTTCAACGTGTCGCATCTTTGCGCCGCCAGGGACAAACACGTAGTGGTTTGCGCCACCTCCCTCAGCGACGACATGTTGAGGGACTTCGTGTCCGAATTCTATTCGCATCGACATCTGCAGGTATAAAATACACCTAGGCTAACAATGCACAGTCGAACCTGGATAGGTGGGATCTCATGGAACCTTCCTACTTTTAGAGGTGTCCCACTAACCCAAGTTCCCACTCAACCAATTAAGCCCCAATGTACTGAATCCCACTTACAGTTTTTTTTTAAAATAATAACGATAAATAACATCTTTGGACATCTTTTTGAGTTTTGAGTCAGTATGGTGACAAGTCGCTGGACTGTAAAGATAACAAAAAAAGATAATCCAAAAGCTGAGGATGGGTTTGAAAACGAGCTGTGCTGCTGTTGTGATGACCCGCAGCAACAATTGAAAGTCCCCAATTTTCAATCCCACTTAGTAATTGAACTCATCCTTAGTGAACTCACACTGAGTAATTGAACTCATCCTTCCCATCGTAGAAGCAAGGAAAAAAATTACCCCACTTTATGAGGTCGAAATTGTCCCAGACGTGGAAGTTTGTTGGTGAAAAACCTAGACTGACATATGAATCCAAGTTATAGAGGATACCCACTTATCCAGGTGCGACTGCATTCTTCCGAGTTCGTTCCCCCTAACTGCCAGGCAATCACTGCCAGTCTGCCTGCCATAAGGTGAAGCCCACTTTTGATTTCTTTGTCTTTCAGGACCACTACGTGGTTATCATGACGCCCACCGACTTGGACCCGGCCTGCAAGCAGATCTTCCAGAGTCCGCTCTGGTCGCAAAGACTCCTCTACCTCAAAGGGTCCTGCCTGAACGACAAAGATTTGCTGAGGACCAAGTAAGTAATCGGTGAAAATTCCCCTTCAGAAGCTAAAAAGTCATCAATTCATCAATTCCTAATTGCATACCAGAATGAAGGAAGCCGACGCCTGCTTCCTGCTGGGCATTGATAACGCCATGGACAAGGAGACTGCCGTGAGTAGCAGATATATATGTGTAGAGGGGTCTAAATCTGGAATACTAACTTTCCTTCGTTCCAGGATGCTCACACCGTGCTGCGCTCTTGGGCCGTGCAAGACTACGCCCCCAACGTGCCCCAGTACGTGCAGATTTTCCGTCCGGAAAACAAGGTCCACGTCCAATTTTCTGGTAAATCCGATTTCCATAAACCCAGCTCCCAGCTAAATTCCTTTGGAGCCACTATAAGAGATATTCCCTCGGTTACCTTTCTACTGTATAGATCGCAATGGCGGATTTATCCCAAACGTTTTGAATAACAGTGCTATCAAAAACAATGCATTTATGTGAATTTTCCAACAATATGTTAACAACATGTCCTGGTGGCAATTCAATTCCCTCAATTCAGCACCTGAGATGCCATGTGGTAATGTGTGGGTGTGTGTTGGGAGATGGATTCACTCAAGTACAAACACGTTGCAGCAAACAAAGTTTCGTATGCTAGTTTTCTTGTAGAAATGCTCAGAATAATCAGCAAAATGATTAGAATGACATGTTCCCAAAGTACACACTTTAGATTGGTAACAGTCATTCGCATTTCGAGAATTTAATTATATTTGCCAAACATTTCTACAAAGATTAATGGGCGAAAATATGCATTTCTACGAGAAAACTAACATACGAAAAGCAGAAGATATGGCAGTTTCATGAGATGTCAATTAATGTGCCCCTTCTACGGAGCAGATGTACCCCAAAGGGGATGGTTGGGAACCAAGATGCCCAAGCGCCTACAAGTTATTCAGTTACTCACACGTACAGCCTGTAATGCTTTTTAAAAAGCACTTATTGGTTTCGTTTCTCCTGCAGAGTTCACGACCTGCGAGGACGAGTTCAAGTACGCCATGTTGGCCTACAACTGCATGATCCCCGGTTCTTCCTCTCTGTTCACGCTGCTGTTGCACACTTCCAAAGGCCAGTAAGTGGACGAGCGCACTAATTTCTTCCAAATTAAATCTCAAAATTAACTTCAAATCTAAGATCAACAGCCGCCATCTTCATAAAAATGCAAAATCGAACTAGGAAATTAGAACTGGAACGAAATCACGCGCGCACGTTCTCTCGTGCGGCTCGTGCCAACATTCCAGAACGAGGCGTCGCCATTTTCAACGAAATGTTTTTCACAAAATATATTTTTTTTTTTTTAAATTAAGAGAGGGGCAGACGTGCGAAGAAGCCTGGCTGAGACTGTACGGCAAATGCTCGGGCAACGAAATCTACAGCATCGTCTTGGGGGACAGCGTCATTTTCGGGGAACACGAAGGACAGACGTTCACCTTCGCGGCTGAGACGGCCCACCGAAAGTAAGGCCCCTGTCCTCTATAAAGGACGTTCCATGAACGGCTAACCAACAAAATGTTTCAAATTTTTCCTTTAAGGTTCGGGGTGACGCTGATTGGGGTGGAGCCCACGGACACGGAGGAGAACCTGATCCTGCTGAACCCGGGCAACGTCCACGTCCTGAAGCCCACCGACATCCTGTTCTACCTGAGCGTCACCAGGGAGGAGGACATGACCTTCCTGCTATACAGGGACAGGGGACAGGACAATCCTAACATGCACATAGACGACGAAGAAGTTAAAGGTACACAGCATTTTGTACGCTGAGCGCAGTGCGGACTAAAAATAATCCACAACCATGACATCCACCTCCCTCCACAGGAAAAAAATGCGAACAGGTTAATAAAACAATAGCAACACAGAAAACACAAAGAGAAGTGAGGAGGACTTGATACAAAATAAGATCCAAATATTTCACCTTATATTTCCAAGCTAAACGTATTGTAGCTGCTCCATCTTATTTACTAGTTTACCGAATGGCAAACAAACACCTGTAAATACAAGGTGACCACGTATTTTATAGTCGCTGAGAAGTCATGAAATCGACATTATCGAATCCAGGGGACACCGTGCAATAGACTTGTTTTTGAGCATCGATGCACACTCACTGATAACGTTTTCACACATTCTGAATATTTTATGGTGAAATTTTTGGTGCATTTCAAGGAATTTGTGGCGACTCAAAGGTCAACCACTTTCACCTCATTTTACGTACACAGTAACTTACCAATATTTGGTCAGCACCGGTTTGAATTAATTCCCATGCTGCTTATTAGCCATTAAGGACCGATGTAAGCTTAGTTAAGACGAGACTAAAAATAAGTAACGAGATCTTGTTTCGCTGCCCCTGACGATGGGCAAACCATACGTGCACGAGGGTTGCCGGCATATCTGACTAAATATTACATTTCAGACCTGAACGGGGTGGACATCGAAGCCAACGGCGTCGATAAAACGATCAAGCAGAACGGAATACACCACAAGGCGAGAGAGACCAAAGAAACCGAAACGTCCTCAAAATACTACGGTGAGCATTGCTTTCTTATGACGACAAAATGGTCTTCGTGCTTTACAACGTGTGCAAAATTGCAGATGTGTGGGCAGCGAAGAAGAAGAAAGACGCAAGGTGGATCAGACAATGTGAGAAAATACCGTACGTTTACTCGCTTTAATCTAAAATCAGCATTGCCAAATATTCAAGCAGCGCACATGTGCACCGAACCTGAGAATGGACGAAAGTAAATAACTGAACTCGTTGATGTAGAATGACAAGAGTTCTCGCTACCACATTTTTCAGGGTGATTACAGACTACCCCCAGGTGACCCCGTACATCGGCACCAGCCCCACCCTGTGCTACACCATGAAGACGAAGAAACCGCTTTGCTGCCTGGAAGTGGCCAAGGTAGGAGAGAAATTTCGTTACGAATGATTTCGACCTTTTCGCGACAAATGTTTGTCTTTGCTCGTGCAGCCTTGCGAACACAGCACCGTGGCCAACATCAGCGAGTACAAGTGGGGCAACCCGGCCATCATCCTCATCACCGAGATAGCCAGCGGCGCCATCTTCAACTTCCTGGTGCCCCTGAGGACCCACTACCACATGAAGTCGGAACTGAGGCCCATCGTGCTGCTGCTGGGAAAAGCGTGAGTGACATGCGACGGCATCTCAGCTGCTGACTGGGGGTGTATTACATCGAATTGTCATTGTTTAGGCCCTCGCAAGCGTTTTTGGACTGCATCGCCTGGTTCCCGTTGGTCTACTGGCGCCAGGGCACAATCGATAGGTAATATCGCCAACTGATGAAACCTTGAACCCCACTAAGTCTGACTTACACTTGGCGCACACTGAAATTCTGAGTTGCTTTCATTTCAAAGCGTGGACGATCTCCTGCTGGCTGGCATCAACTTCGCCGAGAACGTGGTGGTGCTCAACAAGGAGAGCGAAACGTCCAAGAACGGCGAGGAGGACATGTCCGACTGCAACACCATCGTGGCCGTGCAGACAGTTTTCAAGCAAGTTTACGGAGTGGCGACAGAAAAAGTTCTCGGTCAGATATCAGAATATCTCTTTCAATCTCGCCTAGGTTCTACCCGAGCATGAAAATGACCACCGAGCTCTCGCAGTCGAACAACATGAGGTTCATGCAGTTTCAAGCGAAGAACGCCTACACCCTCTACTTGGCTGATGTTGAAAAGGTAAAGATATTCACGTGAGCTTTTCTATTTCGAAACTTCATCCAGAAAATAACGTTTTCGCCATCTTCCTAAAATCAAGAGAGAAAAAGCCAGGGGATCGAACATCTCGTTCATGTTTCGGATGCAGTTTGCCGAGGGGAGCGTGTTCAGCGCCAGCATGGTGGACACCCTGCTCTACCAGGTGGGTGTAGCGAGACGGAAGTGACCGCTCCAACCTTTGACAAAGACTAGCTAAATATTTCCCCTAAACACGCATTTCAGGCATACGTGAAGGACTACCTCATCACGGTGGTCAGGCTGCTGCTGGGTATCGATCAAACGCCCGGATCAGGATTTTTAACATCAGTAAGTAATGTTTTTTGGGAAATTCCTAAACAGGGAGCAGGGAGCCTAAAATAGATTAGAATTTTTGATTTTTATATTCCTTTGTCCAAATGTGCACACAATGTGTTCTCCTTAAAAAAACTGACTTATAAAAATGAGCAAATGCTGCGGTACTTCCCAACAGCTTCCGATCACCAAAGAGGAACCCTGGTCGTCCACCTACGGGACCATGTTCCACCATCTCTGCTCCTCCAACGGGGACATTCCCATCGCCATCTATCGTACGCACACCGAGCCGGAACAGGTAAAAATCCTAACTGACCTGCAGCCAACCCTGCTAATGGCTCTATGTTGGCTCGAGGCCCGTGAAATTCACAGTTTATGATAATCGGAGCTTGGCGCAACTCCGTCACAGTGTTAGAAGAAGCTATTTCCCCCGCAATGATGACTTCTCTCAATCTGTAGTTTATGTCGGACGAGTCGACCGCCAAGAAGACCCATGCGTCGAACCAGCGAAACGAAAAACTCGAAATCAACAACCTGATCCGCTCCCGGATGACCAACCTCGAACTGAAAGGGGAGAAATTCAGTAAGTAGCCTCCATATGTGGATTGCAACACATGTTCACGAACGAAAATCAGCATTTTGTTTTCGAACGCATGCAGGGTACGGCGAATCCAGCAAGAATAAAGTCTCTTACGTGATAATTAACCCGGACACGGAGCTGGACCTCGAAGCCGGAGACATAATGCAAGTAGCTGCAAGTCCCATTTTTAATCGACAATTCGCATCTCCGATGCATTTCAACCACCGATTAGCAATGTCTATTAACGTCTAATAAGACTGCTCGAGTGAGAGATGCAAAATAAAACCCAAAAAAAATGAACCTGTCTTATCAGACGATAGCAAAGATCATCGATCTGCTAAACTGCCAAAGATGCAAGTTAGCTTATTCGGAAGGCTGTGCAACCCAATGGTAACGAAAATTATAATCTTGTCATTTTTCAGATACGTCATCAAGGCAGTGCCGACGTCCTGCACATTTCGCTAGTGAAACTCTAGAAAAACCCGAAAACGACTTCTAGAGAACTGCGGAGGAAGAAATCGATGGCCGATAAATATTTAGTTTTATTGACCTCTAGGATCAGCAGCTTCAATCAGTGTACATAAAACCCTTTCAGCGATCTCGCAATGTGCAAGTCCGTATTTATCGTTTGGTATCAATTGATTAAAAAAACACTAATTGTACAGTGTCGCTAGCGGTCTTACTGGATTGATACAAGTTGAGTTTCTAACGCAGACCCACCAATAATGTCAGTTTCAGCTAATACTGGCCAGTTAATGGGTCCAGTACAGATGGATTGATGCCAATTTCCGATTACTGACCGTTATCGGTATTATCGGATAACCTAACAGGCAGCAACCTAAATATTGGCAGTAACAATGACTGTGTAGGGTCCGCACTGGTGATTCTGATAATTAATTAATTTGGCCCGACTAAGGTCATGCTTTTATACACTGAAATGTTCCAGTACTGGTCTTTCCATGATGACCCACAATGCATGACGAAAAAGACATCCTGTGTGTTTCAAAAGTTGCATGATTGTTTCAGTAGCACAAAACCTGAATCGTAATTGGAGCAAAGGGTTGGTTTGTTCAGCATACGGTTTAATACCCCCCCATAATGAAACATCGCACACATCTCACGAACAATACCTACTTTGGAATAGGTTACGGTCAAACTTGTCCAAAGACAGCTCAAGCAGTGCGAAATCCAGCGGCTTCCTCTGCCTCCTTGGCCTTGTTGTACCGGTGCTGCATGGCCCACATCTGCTTGATGCTGCGGCGGATCACGCTGTTCTGGTATGTGAGCTGAGGAAACATCTTCACGGCCTTCGAGGAGTGCAGCACTGTGTTGGCAGCCTCCATCTCGGCTTGCTGGATGCTAAGGGGAACAAAACATCCGCCTTAATTTCAGATGTACATTTTACTCATAAATACTTCGTGACGGCATTTCCACGAACGTTTCGGGGTTCTTACCTATGACCCTTTCCCTGCGCCAAACGTTCGCCGCGGAAGTAGACTGCCACAGTGAAAGTGCGGGTGTTGGTCGGGCCTTTGCACTCGATCACCCTAGTCATATCGACAAAAAATTTACAGAGACCAATAAATAAAGTTTAGCAAAATGCAACGATAAAAAACTTGCTTGTAAATGGGAATGTCGGGTTCTCCGCCGTCCATGGTCCTCAGGGTGAGGCAGCACTGCTGCAGCTTGGACTTGGGGTCGTTCCAGTCCTGGTACATTATGAAGCGCTGCGGGCGAATAAAAAGCGACGGGCGTTTATCGGTGCACGAGAGATGGGCCGACCACAAAACGAGTTTCGAGGAAAAATACACGTAGCTGACCTGAAGTCTAGGAAAGAAGCAAACTTGGCAGAACGTCCGGCAGAAGTCCACTCCTTTGTCAACGTAGAGCGCTCCCAGAACGGCTGTGAGACGAAAAGCGAGGATGAGCAATTCGGACAGCTTCGGTAGCATAAAATACTACCAAACTTCCCAGGTTCCCCAGATCAAACATATTATTTTCCCCTGACATGCAGAAATTTGCAACATTCCAATGACTTTCCCATGCTTTCCAGGCTCTGCGGGGACCCCGATTCGAAAAATAATTTTATTTCCCACCTTCCAACAGGTCCGCCCTGTCCTTGGTCCGGAGCTCGTCCTTCGGGTAAGCGTACAGGGCGTAGTTGACCATGCCCAGGTCGCTGCACACGACCGCCTGCGTCCGGTTGTTGACCAGGGAACTGCGCAGCAACTGAGGTTCGAGCAAGAGACAGGCGTTAGGAAGACAGATTCGGGACAGATCAGAGCGGTTGAGACCAAAGCAAAGATAATTACCGAAAGATGGCCCTCGTGGTGCTCGGGGAAGAACTTGAAGAGGTGCTCGGAGGCCACCAGCTGCAGGATGGTGTCGCCGAGGAACTCCAGGCGCTGGTTGGAGCCCAGTGTCAGGTTGTTGTAGCCGACGCTGCGGTGCGTGAAGGCGCGGGCTAGCAGGCGGATGTGCTTGAACTCGACCCCGATCTCATCCTCGAACTTGGTCAGCTTCTGCGGGGATTTCCCAAAAATATAGGCTTCAGCGTCACGGAACTAACTGTATATTTCAGTCAGCTTTCATTCAAAAACAACGTTTAACCCCACCAAGGAGCTTTTGAAGTTATAACCACATCCGAACAAAGTCAAAGTTTAGCATTACGACCCGTGATTTCCACCCCAATTCTCTTGGATTTACATAAAACATTCAATCTCCGAAAGGCATCGATAATAGCAAACTGTATTTAAACCACCAATGTCAAAATTCACTTCACTTTCAGCTTTCGGGCACCAAGCTCTACAAGAAGTTTGAAGGTCACGAGTCGAGAACAAGTGTGCGAAGTTGGACCACAAAACGCTTGCGCTTACCTTCAACAAGGGCACGTATTCAATCCACTGCCTGTCGCCGTCCGGCTCCTGCTCCTGGATCGGGTGCGGCGGATAGTTCACCCAGATGTCCAGCAGCTCGGCGGCGTTGGGCGAGTCCTGGAACAGCGCCGCCGAGAACACCTTGTCCACGACTTCCACGCCGCTGTCCAAGAACAGGGAGCCTGAAACGCACAGTTCACAAACAACAAAGTCAGTTTCCCGCTCAGAGGAATATCAGCACGATGGATAGATAAAAATAACTTTCTCACCCATCAGTGCCTCGAAGCAGTTTGCCATCGCGTGCCTGAGCACGAGATCGTGACACAGGTCGGAACCGTGGGCGTAAAGCATGTACTTGTCCAATTCCAATCTCTTGAGGTATCAACAGGAGAGCGAAATTTAAAACATATCTAGACGGCAGCGTAGAAAAGCCAGAATTTTGAGGTTGCGCAACGTTTTTTCGTACCTGCGCCATTACAGCTAAGTGCTGATTCTGAACGAGAGCCGCTCTGTAAGTGGCGAGCCCACCCTCCTCGATGTCGGGGAACAAGTGAAACAAATGTATGCTGGAAAAAGCGCAAACGACATAAAATCAAAAACCAGCAACGTGCTAAAGCTTCATTTCACGTCCAGGCCAGGAACACTCACCTGGACAAGAACTCGACGACTGCGTCGCCCAGAAACTCGAGCCTCTCGTTGTGAATGATGCGCGACCGGGTCTCTTCCATTTTGCCGAACCTCGACATGATGTTGATGAGTGTGGTGATGCCTGAAAACATCCACGAAAAGATCAGATTCCCATTTCCGCAGCGTACGCCAAGTCGACATAATCACCAATGCTTGCCTCGTTTCCTAGTGTGCAGATAGTGGATTTTCCGATCGCCGTACTCCGGCTGCCTGATTCCGCAGTTCGTCAGCGAGTTCCTGGCGTGGTCGGGGTTGGTTCCGTAGTTCTCCCGGAAGGAGGGATGCGTGAAGGCCAGCTAAGCACAACGAGAACAGCGAGTTGAGCAACCTGGACAGTCGCGATCGAGCCCCAATTCAACGGCAGAAGTGACCCACCTGCAGCAAAAATCGATCCTTGAATTGATGTCCAATCTTTTCCTCCAAGACGCTCAACGCCTTATGAAACCGGAGATGGCATACCAAGACGGGTAACAGCATAGCATGCTACGAGCAAAAAACATACGATTATAATGTAGTATACAGACACCCCCGGCACTCTTAAGGCAGGTCGCACACTGAACTAACAAATGCCAACTTTCGACACTGACCTGACGCATTTGAAAGTTTGCTGGTAACATTAATTTAACCGAAAGAGACGAAAAAGGTTAGCATAGCGGGATTGGCAAGCAAACGATCGAGCCTGACAATTGCAAGATAGGTGTGCGGCAGACATTTTGTCACTTCCTACACTTTCTAAATCTCCTGGCAATTAACATGTCAGTTTCGTCAGTTTGGTGCACGACCAGCCTTAGTAGTCAAACATCACCTACTTGAATGACGTCGCACATGATGCCCGTCCTGAAAAACCCCTCGCTGCTGACGACGACCGTCACGTCCCGCTTCAGGTTCTTCTTCGTGCGCAGCTCCTGCAGCCTCATTTCCTTCTGCATCAACTTGTGTCTGTCGGGGTACATGATCTTCGGCTTGTTGGCCAGCAAGTGCCTAAACTTCACGTAGTCCCGCCAGGCCTTCTGGTACCTGAAAAACCATTCGCGGAAAAAAATCAGCATGCCCCGAAAAAGAAAACAACTAGATGCTGCCTAAATTTCACCATCTTACGTGGGATTTCCGGCGTAGCTCAGCTGCAAGGGACGTATTCCAAAATGGATTATCTCGGGATGTTTCACTGGGTCCGAGTTGGTCATATCGCGGTCCAGTTGATCGACTCGCAGAGAACTGGGTTTCTACGTCACAAAATAAAAAAATTACGAATGCTATTAAAATTTGGTCTGAAAGCCGTCGACAGAGAGGTCCGCCAAGACACAAAATGCAAGCTTGTGAGTAAGCACAAAGCGCATACCTTTGAAGGATGAGTGACGATCATTCCCTTCACTCGATCGGCGAAGTTTTGCCACTCGTGCTGACTGAGGGCCATCAGCATTGGAAGGTCGGCCACGTCCACGAGGGGCTTCGAGCTGTTCATGAGATAGGATATGACCTCATTCATGGAGAGGATTTCCTTGCCGTTATCTGCAACGCGTCGAATACAAACGGAGTTATAGCAAATACCATTGGAACCGTTGGCATTGCCCAACTTCTAAAGACAATTCAATTCAATACACCCACAATCAGCACCTGCGATGCCATGTGGTGGAAGGGTGGGGGTAGATTCACATGTACCCAAGTAAAAAAATGTTACATTCAAAAGTGAGGATAAATGAAAGTAAGATGAAACATGCAGAATGTGCAGGAAAATTGCGGCAAACAAAATAGACATGACATGCCACATAAGTACAAATATGTTTCAGCAAAAATACAAAAAAATCGAAGAAAAAAAAATAAAAGCAAAATAAAGCACAGAAAATGCAGTGAAATACAAATTACTAAGCAAAGCCGCCAATACTGAAGAAATTGACTCACCTTCTAAGGCCCTTGCAAATCTCGGGTAAAAATGGAAGCGCTTGCATCCTTCAGTATCACCATGGGCGCGCAGGTCCAAATCGACGAGCTCCAGGATCTCCCTCAAAAGATAGTCGGAGAGTAGCTCGGCGCCTCGGATCGTGAAGTTGGTGGGAAACTGCTCCTCGACGTAGTGGATGGAGTACTGGATGTTGAAGCGAATCACTCGGCACAGAGGGAGGGTCTCCAGCGGGTAATGAGAGAACAACGAAAAGCCTTCGAAGATGAATTCGTGCCCGTCATGCATTATGACGGTGGGATCATTGAGCTGTAATGATTTACAAAAAATAGGTCGTAAAATCGTCATGAAACAAGTACAAATGAGGCGATGTCACAGCGGAAAATACTGTTTTACCCACCACAAAATTGGTGTACGGCGACATCATCATCCTGTAGTGGTAAAGACGATCGGCGTTGTTCGAATTGGGGTCGCAGCGGTCGAGGTGCTCTTCGCCGCAGTAAATCCCGTGTCGGATGCCCGAGCGCCTCGCCTTCATGCTGCATTTGCACACCGGCCCATCATTCATCTAAAATGAATTTCAGGGTTTTGAAATGAGTAAATATGTTTAATGACAATGAAGCAGTAACTCCACTCCAATATAATGATATTGAATTCTCCCAGAAAAGCTTTTTTATACACGCACCTCTCCAGGATCGTTGTACCAGAGTTCTTCGTGCAACCTATCCGGATGATTTTTCTTGTGCTCCAGCTCAATAATCGTGGTATCTTCCTCGCCCGACGACTCCTCATCAGTGCTTTCTTCGCTGTCGCTCGCTAAAGATATGAATTATAAGCATATTTTCCAGCTATAATCATCGGCGAAATCAACAGCCTAGCTTTAAGAATAGCGGTCGGAGTCATGGTTTGTGTTGTGTAATTAAAAGTTCATATATCATACATACATTCGTTCGAACCAGTGGTTTTCGGGATACACAGATTAGACTTTCTCGGAGGGGGTCCGTACACGGGTTTTACGCTGCGGGCTCTAGCCGCTCTCTCTACCAGCTCGTAGCTAAAGCGATCCAACAAGGCTTCCAGTTTCGGCGTTCCGACAACTACGGCGGGATTCTGTTGAGAGTATGTTTCGTAAAAATTAATCAAAGCAATTCATTCAATCAACGTGGTCCTGATGCAGACGATTAAATGGCAATCGACGACTAAAATCTGACCGTTAAGCTTCGCTGAAAATACAGATCGGCGGGAGAACATCTGGTCCACATCGAGGCCTCATCTTCCATTTCTTCGTCTATTTCATTGGAACCGTGTTGCTCATCGGGAGTCTCGGAGCAGCTTTCTCCAGAATTTCTACTTTGCGACGTACTGCAACAACACATGCGAGATTTATTTTGAATGATACATTTTACGACACCTTAACTGTCTAGCATCCACCATGGTTCCCAACCTTTGTACTGCCAAATACCACTTTAAGAACTCTGCTTTGTATTGCTTATCAACCAGCAGTACACTGTAGCACATCCAGAATTGTTCTTAAACTTTGCATGATACAAAAAAGGTTTTCACTAGTATTTTCTTAACTTCATCACAAAATCATTCGCTATAAGAAGGATGCTTAAGGCGAAAAATTCATTTTATCAAATCCCTACCACAAATATGGCTTTTATTCCTCATTTTATTAAAAAGTGGTTCGGTCATATTATTAATTCAGAGAACGTTTACGAGTGCCCCTTCAGAAGTGAGACAAATTTGCACTTCAGCAAACGATCACATCCCAGCAGAAAATATTCCGTACAGTGTATCAAATTCAAGTAACATGCCAATTATGGTGCAATTATATTGCTATTAATGGTAGAAAAGTGTATTTTTTGAAGTCAATGGCAGAATTTCGTATAAGCACAGCAGAATATTTTAATATCTGCCATCAAAGTGCATTCCCAGAATCGTTTTATGGCAGAAAGTACAATGATATTAACTGCACTTTTGGATGCAATTAATTTGCTGGGATAACCAGGTTCCTGCAGACCTACCTGGGAGTTGGTGGTCTCTCGGACGGCGACCGTTTCCTGCCAGACCGTTCATTTCGTTCACCCCGATCACTTCGTTCACCGGAACTGCTCGCCGCATCACCGGCGATCCTGCTTTCGGTCGCACGCCTCTCCGTGGGCTGCCATCCTCTGCTGCGGCTCCTGTCGTGCGAGCTCTTGCCACCAGCCCTGCTGGACCCGGCGCTGGTCACGCTCTCCCTATCGCGCGAGCGGCTCCTGTCCCCGCTCCTCCTGTTCTTCGGAACCCTGTCGTGCTCCCTGCTCCTGGACCGCCTCGAGCTCCTCGACCTTCTGTCCGGGCTCCTGGACCTTCGTCTCGACCGCTCCGGACTCTTCGGCCTGTGTCTTTCTCCTCTTGAACCGTCTCTTCTGGAGCCATCACGGGAGGACCGGTGTCCTCTTTCTGGTCTTTCGGGCCTTTCGCTGCGGCGCTGCCGCTCGGAGCCCGGACCGGGTGCAGGGACTGCCGGGGACCTATTTTCCTCGTACGAGGTCCACGCCGTGGGCAACTGCCCGTTCCATCCGTACGAGGGTGGCGGCAACGGCGGCGGTGGCGACGCGAACGGTGCCTGCGGATAGGGCACGTTGCTGGGCCAAGGGCCTGTTGGGACCGGTGGCATTTGGGGCCTATACTGACCATTGTTCCAGTGGGGTGGCTGCGGGGCCGAGTCCGGCATCGGTGGTCTCCTAGCGTAGTCCCAGCCTGCCCCCAGCGGATTGGGCATGCCGTCCGCGCGCCACAGCGGCCCTGGATCCGGCCAGCTGGGCCTAGGGCCGAAATTGGAAGGCGGCCTGTCGAAGCCACCAATGGGCTCTCCCATGGCTCCCCGGCCCCCCAAGGGGGCGCCCATGGGGCCCACCGGTCTGGGGCCCCTGGGGGGAAACGGGGGCCTCCATTCGGCAGCATTGCATGGGTTTTGCATCTTGGAAATTTAGATTTTGGGGCCAAAAACCAACCACGCAAATGGGTGATGATAGTTGTTAAGAAAAATTCAACTTTCACCTGTCACAGAATGTCCATTCTCGCTCCACGAAGGGATTGCGGGCCCTGCCCGCTTCGGTGCATCTTTAAACGTTCTCCAGCACTCCCCTACACGATTTTGCAGCTAAACTGCCAAAAAATTAATTAAAAACCAGCATTTGATAGAGCTGGCAATGGAACGCATGGAACGCATTCCAACTGATTCTGGAACAACAGCGCGAGGTACGAATCGTCACCGCCTTTCCTACCAAAGGCTCCGAAACGGGCTAATGAACGCGCATGTGCCAGGCTGTTGCTAGCAGCCGCCATACGCCTTCATGCCTGTTTCATTGCACCGAACTGAAGCCAGATTCGCGACCAGCCAGCAAAGATGGCCGCTGCAAGCATACTAATGACGTCACGCCTTTATTCAACATATATTATGCCAGAGGCTTACGGCCGCCATCTTGGGTGACTCAAAACGCCTTATCGTACTATAACCCTACGGGCACCAAGCTCTGTAGTCTCGCGATATAACTTCGTGCTTGTTTCAAATCATACAAAACCAATATACAGACGAACAAAATCTACTCCCAAAACAAAATGATAAATATAATCCTATTTCAATGCTTGGCATTTCCCGAATTACGCCGCACTTCAGCGGCCATGTTGAGTGTCTCGACGGGGCACCAAATACACTAAGGCGGACGCATTTTCGGCATTTTCGATTGGTCTCAAAATCGGAAACGCAAGAAAAAGGAGATGGCTTTCGAGTCCAATGTATTTTAAGGACTGACTGATAAATAAGCTAAGCCGTCGTCGAATATGTAGCGGCGATATTGAAGGAACGTGGAACGATTTTTGGGCGAGCAATTTTTACGTAACCTTCGTAAACAAAGCAGACGACCTTAAGTTTTTTTCCCCTCAAAAAGACGACCAGGAAGCGAAAAAGATAGTCGGGGAAATATGGCGATACCTCTGGAGGGAATGCAAAGCGTTATGAGAAAATGGGACCTGATAGAGACCAACCTGGACCCGGCCAATTACGAGGAGGGCAAGGTACACGTGGCCTTAATTGGCAGCGAATGATTGTTTATTTCGTCTTGCCTTGAACTTTGATTTGTTATATCACTTGACCCCCCCTCAGGCCTCACCCTCCCCCCCCACTCGTTGTTCGGACTCCTTGGGAGGTTGAACTTTGACTCCAAAGTCTGTATTGCCGTGCAAATTCTCAGCAGCCAAGACAAATCCAATTCATTCAGTCAATAAATTATTATAAAAATTGAAAATTTGTTATCAAAAATCCTAGTTATGCAAACTAAGTGCACGAATTGAATTTTGTACTTGGCAACACTTCAAGACACTCAACTCGGACAATAAAATAAAAATATTTTGTTATAAAAATATTACATTTATATATGAAAAATGTTTATATGGGCCACTGATCATGGTTTTATAGGAACTAGTTGTGAATTGAAGATTGTCCTGAGACAAATTATAAACTTCAGGTTATATTCTTGAAGAAGTTTTATTGCAGTAGATTGTTTGTGAAGTTGTTTCAAGACCTGAAATAAAACTCACCAATATTCATTGATTCGAAAATTTCATATCAGTGATAATGAAATACATGTAAAATAAGCTTATTAATCCTTGCTCAAGAGAATTTGATGGCTTGATTTACACTGCATGCATAGACATTTTCAATGTGTCATCAAAAATCAAAAAATTTCAATCAATAAAATAATTAAATACGAAAATTGGATATCAAAACTCCTAAGTGTTTTATTGCCAATCATGGTTTTTTGAAAATTAATTGCATGATTTCAGAATTGAACCAGAAGCTTGTCCTGAGACAGCAACTACAAACTTCATAACATATTTCTTGAAAAAAGTTTTATTGTAGCAGGGTTGATTTTTTGTGAAGGTGTGAAGACGAATCGAGCTGCTAATAACAACTTATAAAAAAAGAAATAAACTGGGCAAAAAGTGGAAATCGATTTTAAATTTGGCAGATTGGAGCGATTTAGTGTTTTTGCCAAGCTTATTTTTTCATGAATATATGGCGGAAGTTGCAACGTTGAAAACTGACAACATGATGGCGAACATTTCTCTCTAGAAGCCAAACAACTTATTTAGCAGATGGAGTCGTTTGAAAGGCCAAAAGTATATTCCAAATTTTTTTTGCATCGGTGGACACCTTCAGAAATTCAATTTAACAATGCTGAATTCAATAACGGCATATCTTCTCTGACAAGTAGCCCGATATGTTGCGGGGCACGCAATTTCATTTTCATCGTATAATCAAATAATGTCATGCAATTTCAACGCGCTTCATTTTTAGCATTTCTAATTTTTACGATGTTTTGCAAGCGTTTGTTCAAAACCTAATAAATTCCTCTTCCTTCAATGGAATAAACTTTATTATATGTAATTATTAGGTTCTGTCGCAGTCCGACTTTGACCGGAGCCTGTGGGACGCGGTGGAGGGCATCTGCCGCTACTGCAGCATCGGCTTGATCGAGGCGTGGTTCATCGGCAAGCTGGAGAAGCGGCTGCAGCAGGTGGTCGTGCCTCGTTTCTGGTCCTACTTCCACCCGGACGAGTTCAAGGAGATGTCGCCGCTGGAGCGGGTGCAGTCGGCGGCCCGCGGCCTTCACGACATCATCGTGCGATGGGCCGCACCCGTGGACTTCATCGAGCAGGTGCACAACCGATGCTCGACGTCCCCGGACCAGAGCAAGAAGTCCTTCTCCGACTCGGTGCAGCTGCTATACAAGGGCACGCTGCTGTCACAGATCTCCATGCACTTTGAAAGCGTCATGATGCAGTTCTACACCACGGCCTTCAAGGCCTTCCTGTGCAACGAGGTGGCCAAAGGTCAGTAAAGCAAATCGCTCGTGGATGTTTTAAAGGGTATGCCTAAACAGTGTTTGTTTCCCTTTCAAGACGAGGACGAGATCGAGTCCATACTGTGTCAGGGCTGCAACAAGGAGACTGAGTGCTGCGAGTGCAAAGACATCTTGGACACCTTCCACGAGGTCAACAAGAAGCTGTAAGACATTTCAGCACATTTTCGAACATATTTTTGGCTATTAAAAAAAAGATTCCATCCACTGAATAAAGAGTTTTCTCCCTCTTTAACTGTGCTGTTTAAATCGCCAGGTCCGAACTAGATCTCCTGGAGCGGATCGGCGGGGAAGCGCTGACCACGGTCATCCACCAGCACATCGAGCAGCACATCCAGAGCATATGCAAGGGCAACTTCGAGTCGTTCTACTTGGCTTCGCTGGAAACGGTGGGTGGTTGTTCGTGGCGTGGCGAGCCTAACTTCCGCTTTATGAAAATGTGACGTATTGCAGCGTCATCCCCATTTGCAGCGGGCATGCAATCGGCAGAAATGATGTTAACGTTCTCGGTGTTTTGTAGTGGCTCGACACAGTCGTGGTGGGCTGGCTGCGGGTGATATTCTGCGGGCAGGACGTCTCCGGCGACAATCCGGGCTACTCCTCCGAGTCCGTGGTCGAGAGGTTCCGGGTAGGTCGCGGCCGCCTTTGGCAGCGCGCGCTTGGCTTCCACTGACCCGCTTCCGTTTCCCCGCAGGGCCGCCTGATGCACTTCCTGTACGAGACGTACGCCACGACCCGCATGGACGAGATGTTCAACATCATCATCGACTTCCCCGAGTCGCAGCCGGCCATCGTGGACCTCAAGGAGTGCATGGAGAAGACCAACCTGCGCTCCAAGCTGGTCCAGTCCCTGAAGACGGCCCTGGAGACGCGGTTGCTGCACCCCGGGGTCAACACCAACGAGATTCTGATCGCCTACACGTCCACCATCAAGACCCTCTGGGCACTCGACCTGTCCGGCGTGCTGCTCGAGCTGGTCTGCGGTCCCGTGCACAAGTACTTGAGGTATGACAACTAGCCCACGGTGTAGGGACTTTCGGAACAGCTGAATAAGCTATTTCCTTTACAGAGTGACACGTTCGCCAAAGCAACACATCGCTCGTTTTCAACACTGTAACATTCACTGTGGATTTATAAAAAAATAAGTAGGCAAAAAGTGTGAATTGAACGCGAACGTTGAAAACGAACGATATGATGGTGAACTTATTATTCTACGAGGTCAACAATTTATTTAGCTGTTGGATTCGGTTTGAAGGGGATTAAGTGTTTTTGTTGATATTCCAGGACGAGGCATGACACGGTGAGATGTATCGTGTCCAGCTTGACGGATGATGCCAGTGGAGAGCTGGCCGATGAGTTGAACAAGGGGGAGCCGCTGGTTCTTGACGACAGCTACCAAAGTGATGACGACGCCGAAAACTGGGAATCTTGGACGCCGGACCCTGTAGATGCCAATCCAGGTTCGGAAGAAATGGATTGCAAAATTTGCAATGAAAAGCCACAAAATTATTGGCAAGCTTGCCCTCGCATTCTGAAATCTTCGTTTTCTCTAGACAAGACCTCCAAGAGTCGCCGGACGTCCGACATCATCAGCATGCTGGTGAACATATACGGAAGCAAGGACATGTTCGTCAAGGAGTACCGCTCCCTGCTGGCCGACCGCATTCTGAATCAGTTCAACTACGACATCCAGCGCGAAATCCGGTACTTGGAGCTGCTGAAACTCAGGTAGGCAGCGCTCACTAAGACACCGAGTATTGCAGCGTCGATACTTAAGCGTCGGTTCTCACTTTAGGTTCGGGGAATCCAACCTGCACCTGTGCGAGGTGATGCTCAAGGACATAGCGGACTCGAAGCGAATCAACCAGCACATCCACTCCGGTGACAACGACGTCTACAAAAATCAGGTAACACTTCGGCCTGCCTAAGATTGTTTGAATATTATATTACGTATTCGCCAAGCGTTAATTTGACAGTGCCCGTGTAATAAATCGCCGAACCTCTTTGAACTCCCACAGGAATTCCCGGTGAACTCCATGATCCTCTCCGCACAGTTCTGGCCCTCGCTGCGCGAAGAGCGGCTCGAGCTTCCTCCCAAGGTGCAGTCTGCCTTGGACGCCTACACGAAGGCCTTCGAGGCCCTGAAGGGCAACCGGTCCCTGTCGTGGAAGTCGCACCTCGGGCTGGCCACGCTGGAGATCGAGCTGAAGGACCGCACGCTCAACCTCCAGGTCTCTCCGATCCACGCCACCATCCTGCTTCACTTCGAGGAAAAAGGTATCTTTTATTGAAAATTCTTCAAATTTCGTTTGGCACGTGTAAAGCATTCGTCCGATTTCGTCGTAACTTCTCGATCCGCTTCCCATTCCAGCGCAGTGGACATTGGAGGAGCTGAGCGCCGTGATGCAAGTGCCGAGCTCTTCCCTCAAGCGGAAAATGGCGTTCTGGCAGAGCCACGGCATCATCAAGGAGGACGGCGAAGACGTGTTCGTGCTGCTGGAAGAGCAGAAGGGCAAGGAGCAGGACCTGATCATGGTGGACGACGAGGAGGCCGAGTCCGCCATGGCTTCCTCACACGAGCAGCGCGAGGAGGAGATGCAGGTGTTCTGGTCGTACATCGTGGGCATGCTCACCAACCTGGAGTCGCTGCCACTGGACCGGATCCACGCCATGCTAAAAATGTTCGCCATTCAGGGCCCGACGGCCATGGAGTGCAACCCGCAAGAACTGAGGCACTTTTTGGACCGCAAGGTCAAGGAGCAGAAGCTGCTCTTCTCCTCCGGACTATACCGCTTGCCGAAATCGAGTTCGTGAAAGAGCGCGTTATGTTTGAAGTTTGTTGCAGCACCGACTAGTGGCTTACCTGTATCGTTACCTGTTTGATAAATTGTATTTGCATAGTAGAGCGAGCTCGTCCTCAATAATTGAGTGGTCAATTGGGGTTCTGCGAACGATTTATTCCCACCAGAAACTAACAGAAAAGCTGAGTGACAAGGACCTCACGTAGTGCCAGCATCTTGGCGGGATGTACAGCATGTCGCCGCTCTTGAGGATGCACTCGAGGTATGGCGCGTCGAGGAAATCTGGAAACCTTTCCTGGTCCGGGTTTTCAACATCCACCTAACGAAACAAACAGGCTCCTTAGATATTGCACTATTAGGTCTGACAATGACAAAGTTGTGTGAGAGGTAGATCATACTTGACTAGTGTTGGACAAAAGGCTCCCTTCGTGTGGATATAGTCTGGAAGAATGTTCCTCGGCATATAACCGGATGTACTTCTCGCCGATTACCTGAGGTAAAGAATTTTTAGTTGCCAGTCATAAAGAGTCAGAGTAATGCGAGAGATTGGCAAGTTCTACCAAGTATTCTGGCCCAAAAGAAGTAGATGTGCTCATATAACATTAAACTGTAGTAAAAGGTTCGTGACAGGGCCCCACAGCATTTGTAATATAAAATCCTCTGACTTTCCCAGGTATCCCCGGTACCGCGGGAACCCTGTGATTATCAACAGTGACTCACTTGTACGAGAAAGTTTTGCTTGGGATCGTGATGGAGAGGAGAAACAGTCCCTGCCGGCCCAAACCACGCATTCACCTCTACGTCGTCACCTTCGCCCAAGCAACAATAAGTGGGCGTCACAATGTCATTTCGCAGCTCCGGTATCTAAGGAGATCGAAACAACAGCTGATGTATCATATCTTTGCAAAGGCACTTGACAAAACTAAATTTCTACCATTGGTGTAGCATGCACAGTGGAACAAAAGCTGGTCAATGGATGCCCAAAAGCTGGTCAGCTGATTAACCAATTAATCTTTCACAAAACAACCCATGATACAGTCTAACGGAAAATTACCTGGTCAAATAACTGATGCTGCGCTAGATAGCCAACTTTCTCGTTGCAACTCTGGAAACAAGTAAATTTGAAAGTGATTAAGAATGGACCATCACAAACTAAACATGCTGGAAAAATCCATCAGTAAGTGCATCAGGTTCGATACGTAGACGTCCTACCTCGGAATCGCGTATGAAGCCGTCGATAAATTCAGAAACAGTCATCAGCCGTTGAGACCAGCTCTCGTCTGTGTATTTCGAGCCGAGCTCTATGGGGACAGTGCGGCCTCCCGCGACATGTTTTATATAATCTAGGCTTGAGAGGGGAAGGAGGGATTTTAAAAAAAAACAATGCCAACGCTAAGGTCTAGTGGCGAAATAACGCACCTCCATCGCCTCGATGAAAATGCGGGCCAGTAATCCACCGCGTTGTGGATGACGACCGGAGTTTTGGTTTTCAGGTGTTTTTCATAGAAATGCTGTACCGACGGACAATCCGCTTCGGCAATGCGTTTGTCGGGCTTCATCGGTGGCGGCGAAAGTTTCGTTTTCTTACGGCTTTCCTGAAATAGTTTTAAAGCGGTGTAATTTTCCACTGAAAGCTGCACAAAACACTTCCAGAAGCACAGAAAAAGACATACTGTACCTGTTGCGAGGGTGCATCCGGAGGCTGTCTTTTCAACGAGTTTTCGTGTTCGATCGCTGTTAGTTGGGAAGCTAACTTGGCCAGTATGTTATCCAGGATCGGGGCTCCCATCAGAAGCCCCATGTCACAAACTTTCATTACATCCTGAAATTAAAATGCCTACATCATGGATCATCCTCACAAACAATACGCAACACAACGTTCCAACACGATGTCGACTGTTTAGCAACGATGGCAAAGCATAAGAAATTTACCGAACAAACTAAGAGCAAGATTTTCACATACCAACGGATGTAAAAAATTGAATGTTCAAGTGATATGTGTTCACAAAATATCACTGTCATCTTTTTCAAAACCTCTCCCCATTCCCTCGGTCATCATCATGCACCGACCAAAAGAAATGTTAATTCGAGAAACTTGAATTAAAATTAGATGAAACTGATGGACTTTGCAGAGTGGCTTGTCGTTTCTCGAATCAAATTTCCCCGAGCTGTTACAGGCACACAAAAAGGGGCATAGTCAAGTATCAGACTGGGAAACAAATTGCACTTTTTTCTTGGAAAATGTTTTTCAAAAGAAATGAATGACTTCTTAGCAGATACATGTATCTCAGAGTAAAATATGAGTATTTTAGGGCATTTTTTCACAAAATCAAATTTCTAGACCATGTATTTATTCTTGATACATCGTCAGGATGTAACAACAAACCATACCTGTAACCTACAGTGTAGACTATTCAATTCAATTCAATACATTACCCCACAAGCAGCAACTTAATGCCATATGGTGGGGGGGCATAGCCCTGGTAAGGAAAATCCCATACATCTGCTAGTTATCAATGGTTGAACTGAATGAGGTTTAGAGCTGGACTGTCGCCAGGGAGGTTATTCCAACATCTGATCGCATGCAAGAAGAAGGACCAAAAGTAGGCATCCGAGTTGGCGCGGAGCTCAGTCAGGGGATTTGAATGATTGTGCCTGCTTCTGTGATGGTTGTTGGGCATGAGTATGTGGGATGCGAGGTGTGAAGTACTGGGTTGATTGAACCGTTCGAACAATCCAAACTAGTCAGATTGATGATTGAGGTGAAAATGAAATCAACCATTCATGGAATTCTGTACTTTGCGGTTTTTTGCAGTACTTGTTAAGGACTTTTAGGAGTTTTTGAATCGATACAATTGGGAGCCAATGGACACCAACCTTATGTTACACTCAGCACTCAAAACACTGGAGGCTGCATAAAAACTGCTTATTATCACAAAAACGGAATCAAAATCATGACAACCGCTGTATGTCATAGCTTGAAAATTCCAACGCTCGTTTTATTTGATTGGTTCGAAATTGGAACGCTGGCACGTGCAGCATATGCACGTGGTAGCCAATATATCCCATTTGCCCCTCCCCTCGCATCAAATTATACCTCTAAAAAGCCTGTGCATCGTCCCACGACCCAGAACTCACCGCGGAATCGCACCCCGGAATCCGCAGCATGGCCAGCGCTTTGAAGAGCGAGGCGAACGAGTAGAGAAAGCGCCAGTTGAGCGGCACGTCCTTCCAGTGCCCGGTGTTCAGCTTTTCCCAGCTGACGTCCAGCAGCCACTGGCTCAGCCGCGCGCACTCCCGGTAGTTTCCCGACGCGTAGAAAGCGTCCAGCGCCTGTTGCAGCAGGTGCCACACGTCCTCCCCCACCACTTCCCGGTCGACCAACTCCGCGTGGAGCCGCTCTCTGGGGGGAACGAGACCCCCGAGCCTTGCGCTCAAACTGGCCGCCATGACGCCATCCATCCTCGCATCTGACAGAACGGACGGCGGCGCTGCGACCAATTGACTGCCAAGTTGGGAACATCCAGCACGTGCTGGCCAAGCAGCCAATGGGAAGGCAGCATCTCCGCTCGTGGGTGGGTGCGCCGCTACGTCACGGATGAACGAACTCGGGTTCCATCCGAGCGGAGCAGTCCAAGGGTTCCATCAGTTATCCGAAGTAAAAAAAAATATTTTTCTCCGATTTTTCCAGCCGGAAAGCGACGAAAGAAGACCCCCAGAAGCTGCGCGATGCCGAGGTCGGACTTTCGTCGCGAGCCGGGCGATTTTTAGCGGTTATTCTCCGACGAAAATGCTTCTACGCGATGCCAAAGAAGAGTCCGCAAACATGGCTGAAATTCGAATTCGGATCGGCCTGCGCGTGCCGTCGTTCCACGCCCATTCCTGGCTGCTGCATATTTGTTGCTTAGTTTTGCATTTAATCGTTTGCGTTTCGGCCACCGATCAGCAGCTGCCCGCCGCCGCCGCTTCTTTCGGGCAGAAAAACACGGTGTTGGTGGTGCTGCTGGCCCGCAACAAGGCGCACACGCTACCCAACTTCCTGACTCAGCTGCAGAACTTGGACTACCCGAAGAACAGGATGGCCCTTTGGTGAGTAAGCGCTATTGGTAAGTGGTCCTACGATTACGGTATAGCTATGATTCCTCGCTGTCATAGCTGGGACCCGACACGACCCGAGTCTGGGAAATGGTTAGCAACAGGTTGTCTGCTCAGCACCTCTCCAGTAGTGGCTGGAAGGAGAGTGCTAACCGTTATTGAAAAACTTGCAAGTTCAAAAATACTTTAAATATTACACTGTCTCAACGTACAACAAAAAGTCGACTGACTTCCAGCTACACGTACTGTACGTACATCACTATAGCTCTGATATAGTTTTCTCAGAACCAGACAAAGAGCTAGACAGATGAGAACCCCCCTCCGGAAATAGGAAAACGCCGGAAAGGACGACCTAAATGAAAACGTCCTATCAGTTACGCAGGATTTGGCCGAATTGATGGAAACGCTTACATGCTACGGACACATTTGTTTTAAATGTAATGCCCTGAAAACAGCCGGCAGTCCTTCTTGGAATTGACCTGCCGAAGTTTTTTGAACATTCACTGATGGATTTTGTATTCCATTCCACTTATTAGAAGACATCTTTGAGGTGCGAGAAATTATGGAATCCGCATTCCTCGCTGTAAGCTCGAAACAGTTCCAATTTGGAGATTTTGATAACCGGGGAAGATGCTAAAGTTGCCATTCCAGCTTTTCAAACCTATGGCCAACATTGACAAATTCTGTTGCCCAGTCTGTTAACGTTTCCATTATTGTCTACACCCCATCTGTTATTCAGCTGACTCGTGAGTGGTCATTACAGGTTGCACTGTGTGTCCGAAATGTCACAGTTTGCTCGCGACGTATCTCCAGGGGGGCTATTTTTATTTGTACCACTACATGTCCATACATTCATTCGAAATGCCAAAGACCTCAGAAAGGCCAGCATGATTGCCAATCACCAATTCCCACTTTTCAGGATCCGCAGCGACCACAACATCGATAGCACGCTGGAAGTGCTGCAAGCCTGGCTGGACAATGTCACTTCGCTGTACCACTCCGTTAACTACAAATACGACAAATCGCCACCCACTAATCACAAAGACGAGTCGGGACCGCTTCACTGGTCGGATGCGAGGTTTCGACACATGATCAAACTAAAAGAAGAGGCGTTGGAAGCTGCTCGCAAAATGTGGGCCGATTACGTCTGGGTAAATCTCAACTCCGTGGTTAACCGGCTCTTATTCACAATGCTCGATTCACTGACAATATTGCCAATTTTCATTGCAGTTCGTGGATTGTGATGTACTTTTCACCAACGATCAAACCCTCAACCTCCTAATTGCTCAGCAGAAGTGAGTGAGCTGCACTTCGTAAACGTTTCTCTCAAATCAAAGACAATTAACGTTGTGGAAAGTTTATGTATCGATGATTTTGCCCTTTTTTCTCATTTCAGAACTCTAGTCGCGCCAATGCTAGAATCGCTAGGTGCATATTCCAACTACTGGTGTGGCATGAAGGCAGATGTAAGTGAATTTATACAGACTCACTTTGCCATCCAGGTTCTATGTCAAAATTTAAAATGTTTCCGGTAATGTCAATTGTCCATGAGGGACATTTATCAGAAACTACTTTGAAAAAAAACATTGTCCGGTGCTTAAAACCCTAAATATGCGCTGTCTTCTGTTTCCAGTACTATTACCAAAGAACGGACGACTACATGCCGATACTCGAGCGCAAGAAAGTGGGGTGTTTCGAAGTCCCGATGATACACTCGTGCATCCTGCTGGACCTTCGTGACGAGGACTCGCTTAGCCTCACGTTCGACCCAGCCAAGCAGGACGGTTACAACGGGCCAATCGACGACATCATCAGCTTCGCGATCTCCGCAAAATTCTCAGGTTAGTTGGTCGTTACCCTCAATGCAGTTCTTGGTGGTTTTGCTGCCAAACACGCCAGCCGTAAGCTATGCCGATTCGTTTTTTAGGGGTCAAAATGCACGTCAGCAATGTAGAACCGTTCGGGTTCATCATGTTTCCACAGGACGCCAACAAGCAGCTGGAGGACGATTACGAGCAGCTGATCAGCGTGAAGACCGAAATAACAGGTGACTGTCTGTCCAAAGCACAGTTGGCAAAGCATGTTATGGCCTGAGGGGAGATATACCATCTACTGATAGTTTCTTTCTTGTCCATTTCAGTCGAGAGCTTGCCGCTGCGAGTATCTCCTCCACTGTCCAAATTCGTCAGAGAAGTGCCGCGAGATAAACTGGGCTTCGACGAGGTAAGCCGAAGATCAATCAAGTTGGTTGGAATGAAAATGTGCCTATTAACGCTGTCTTATTCGCTTCAATGCAACACAGGTGTACATGATAAACCTGGCCAGGCGACCCGAGAGGAGGGTGAAAATGATGTCTTCCTTTAACGAGCTGGGAATCGTCGCCACGACGTTGGACGCCGTGGATGGCAGGTAAGAACGAGAACAATTCAGCCACTTATTTCGCGATAGGTTTGTGCACCTGGCACGACAACAATTCACACGATATCTTCCGTAACATGACCAGCTGTTCGCTTGGCTTGCTGTGCCGTCAGCATTCAATTGTGCTATTTGTTGAGCACCTTGAAATTTTCTCTAGTAAAAAAGCTTTTAAATCATGTCGACATTTTTGATTTAATTCATATGATTTTGCAAACTTCAGATCGTAAAAAAACAAATTTGCGAAATCATACGAATTACATGTACATCAAAAACGTGGAGATTTCTCAACAGCTTTTTTACTAGAGAAAACTATTTTAGGTGCTCCAAAAAGAAATACACTATTCTCCTGGATCATTAACAGGGCTGTATTTCAACTGAATTGAATTTTTTCGTCCATTTTTTCGTTCATTGCATTTGAATTTGGCGTAAGCCTGAAAGCGAGCTACTGCTCAACGTTGTTCCAACGGCGCTTCAGCCAACTGCGTTTCGTGGTTGTTTGCTGTCTCGAACTGAAATAGCGGCAGTTCAAATTCTTTATCAAATGAGTCAGGCCTTCATGCGATCAGATTTTTCGAACATCGATAACGAAAGTACAACTGAAACTACGTTTCCTCTTTTTGGTAAGGATCAGCAAAGCCGTGATCCTGGCAAGCTGACAATTTCCCGTTTTAAAACATGCAATTTTGCATCCGAACGCCACCGCTACCATTTGGCGCTGCATCGACTGACAGTTTTGGAATTCACGCACGCACGCACGCTGCACGTGAGTTTGTTCTTTAGAATGGAACAACAGGTTGTGATTCTATAACTTTTCATGCAAGGAAAGTTAAGATCGTTTTCCAGCTTGGCTGCAATTTAATATTTTGATAATCGAGCAAAGAAACTCCCGATAAGTCCGTTATCAAATATGGGCTTTTCCTGCTTTACAAACAGATAGAATCCGAGAAATCGAAGAAAAACGTTCTTGCCGGACGTGTATCGATCGTGGAATCTACGTGTAAGTCCAACCCCGTATTCGTGCGAATTATTTGATATGATAGCCCGTAAAATTGAAATGGCCTTTTTGGCCTCGAGGCTCGAGTGTTTATTTACAGAATATTTTTTGGGGGATCCGAGAAAGGTCCCAGTGGATCCCGGTGGGCTAACTCATCTTGAAGCAAATTCCTTTACATTGAGGTACTCTCGTGTTGGTTTACACGATTTGCCTTAGGCAGGCCACACACCAAACTGACAAATGGCAACTGACACGGCAACACGGCCGCTGCACTCCGGTCATAAGGTTGGTCAGGTTAGATGCTCGCTTGCCAATCCCACCATGCTTAACTTATGCGTATCTTTCGATTATATTAAATTACCATAATCGTTTAATTTAAGTCTTGCCTCGCGGAATGAGTCGTCCACCGGGTATCCCAACAACTTCAAGTTGTAAGTTACGCCTGCCTAATGTGCAACAGCGCATATGTAGCAACGTATGGGTCGGTGCATGCCTGGTCAGTGCCTGAAGCTGGCATTTGTCAGTTCGGTGCAGCCTGACTGCTTCACAACAGAAACAGAGCAGTATGGGACTCGGGGCCTGGCCTATCTGGTTCTGCAAGTTCAGCCTGATGAAACTTTATACGAGATAATTTGCAGTTAACTCAGTTCGAGCTTTACCCAAACAGCCACCTGCGGATTGCAAGATCAAGGACACTCTGGTCAGGTCAGGCAAGGCATAAACAGGGCCGAGATAAAATTGTTAATAAGACCAAACAAGAAAATTTATATGGTCATATTCAGCAAAGTTATGTACTGCAGCAACTACGGTAAGGATCAACTGGTGCGCCAGCAAAACTTAGGAAAAGTACTGACTCAGCTCGGTAATCCTCAGGTGCAATTATCTATAGATCACCGCCATGCAGTGTCAAACCTGAGAAATGGGACCCAGAAGAAGTTAATGTTTTTAGGCGGATGCCAATACGCCGTGCGCTCGAACAGGAAATTAGCTAATGGAATTTCGCTGTTTTCCTATCGAAATTTCTGCCCATTTCGGGTGTCGATCGAACTGCCGAGGCCTAAGGCGAACACCATCTTTCAGGAATTTCAATGAGCAATCAATAAGATTTTAATAAATCTCGTCAAACGAATCCGTGGCAGAATGTGACGCGGTGGTTCCACCGAAAGTCACTCACCAGAACGAGCCCTCGGCTAATAATGCTAATGTCAAAAATGGCGGAATGCCCATCACGCGAAAATTTGCATCGTTGCAGGGATCGTTTATGGTTTCACCTTGCTGCGAATCCGTTTGGAAGGCCATTAATTTTGCGTAATGTCAATGTCAAAACCTGTGGAACACTGCCTGACACTCTGAAAGACTCCTGGGTGGTTGTCCATAACGTGAAATGGTGATGCGTTTCGGTCGTAAAACCAACGAGAACGTAGAGTTTATAAATATCATATGACATGTACAAGGCTAGAGAAATGGCTGGAAAATCGGTATTTTCCATCGGAGTTCGGTCAATTATATCAGATTTATAGTTAGGCTAACATGAAGTGCCTTTCTCACCACATCCCATTATTTTCCCTTTTATTCCAACAGCTAAAAATGCAGTATATATCCAGTACTGCTTTCTGTAAGAGCTCTGAAAGAGCGTCTGTCAAATTTCAAGTCTTCAATTGATGGATTTTGATAAACGATCGGCGGGGCAGCCATCCCATGCAGAGTGGGAAATATATTTGGGGTTTGGCAATTTTTGAAGCCGAAGTATGCCTTGTTTTTTGTCCAGTGGACATACTAGTGTTGGACGCTACAAATCCATCACTTGTGCATGCTCTTAACATCTGTGGGAAAAATTGTTTCATAAAATTGTTGGCTTGCATCAGCTGTCGACATAAGACATTCAACGTGACTTAACTCCGATCATGTCCCACTTCCTCGAATTGTAGTTGAGGAAGAGTTTAATGACCAGTTTTCCCCGAAATATCTCTTACGGACGATATAACATTCATGATTCAATATGACACTCGACTGGAGACAACCTTTTAGCACTTTTCGCTTTTGCCCGTCTTTCGTGCGGTCTTTCCGCCGAGACACAGTAAAAGTGAAAAAACCTTCAAAATGGAAGATTTTGTGACGAAATGTCACAAATTTGTCGTATGTGCATATGTGTCAAAGTTAATGCACCTCACTGCTATTTTTCCAAAAAAAAATTTTTTTGGGGGCATTGGCAAATAGTGTAATTCAAGCCATCTTGGGGTCAGGTGGGCACTGAAGTCAAACTTTCTTCATGTTATTTTTTTATTTTGGAAAATTGCACGATTTAGATAAAATCACTAACGGAGAACATTAATTTATGCTCCCATTGTACAAATCACCATCAGTTTTGGAAGGTACTGCTGATGTGGTTTATCTGATTTCGAATAAAAAGCAATTTTGACAATTGACAAAATTTGGCATGTTATGCATAACTTTGCCGAAAAAGTTTGATTGTTTTGTTTTATTCATTTGCGTTTCTAGTTTCACTTGGTTATGTACAGCAAATGTAAAAGCAGTAAATGTATGGAGGAATGCTGACAGATTTCACGTATATCGTTGATATTGATTGTGCTTTTTTTAAAAACATTCTTGATTATAATGAAATTTCTGCATCGTTTATTTGCTTCATACAGTATGTTCTAGTTTGCAGTTGTACATATATACCTAATATGCTGTATTTCGAAAAATTCATTCGATGACGTAGTTACAAAAGATTTTGCTTGCATGTTGATGCAATTTTTTGAACATTTTCAATTTGTCATTTTCATACACACCGAAAAACCAAGTAATGGTTTTTGGAACTACATCATCGAATGAACATTTTTTCTATTTTTCAGTAAGTTTTTTAGCAATACTAAACTAGAACATATAAAGCTAATACATAAATGCCAGAAGACGTATCAAGAAAAACAAATGAATAAAACAAACCAAAACGTTTTCGGAAACTTTATGCAGAATAAGCAAAATTTGACAAAATACCACTAAGGCTGCACACTAACTTCAGCATTTCTTGAATTTTTTCTGCCTCCCCCTCCTACATGGAGACTTTTTACACCAGAATTTAATTCTCTCAAAAGTGATGTTTTAAAAAACCCAAAATTGAAGTTTTTTTTGCGGACGACCCCGGCGCCTCGATGACGTATGTTTTTTTTTTTTTTGTTAAATTTTTTTCACCACCCTTTGAAAACCATTTTTCTTCCCAAGTACAGTCGTGATCGATGAAGCCAAACGCGAAAAACGGAAACAACGACGTATCTTAAATTGAACACGATTGAAATTAAACGGAACTTCAATAAACCCGTCCAAAACAACTCAACATTTTTTCCCCCCAAAGACCAAAATGGTCGACGACTCCTTAAACGGATCGAAAAGGGGGAGAGGAAAATCAATTGTTAAAAAAACGCATTAAATCAAAAATAAAATTGAACAGCGAGCGCTTTTTAAAAGCGTGACGAAAAAAGAGAAAAAAAGCGGATTTGCTGACTGACTATCGATAAAATTTTCGCTCCAACACATTTTGCAGATTTGGCGTCTGAATATAGGGTGACATTATGCACAGGGGGACTTTTTAAAGGAACGAGTACCCCAGAAATTCAGTTTTTAACTTCCCTGACAATTCCAGGTTTTAAAAACAAATTTCCCTGACCATTTTCAATGTGAAGATATTACATATGCCAATGTAAAAAACTTCCTGGCTGATGAAGTGTCATTTTCTGACTTCTGTGTCTTAATATTGGCTAAATTTCCCTGACTTTTCTAAATAAATCAATCTTCCCTGACGTCTCCAGGTCCAGGACCCTGTACAAGTGCTGAAATCTAAGCAGTTCAACTGGAGTATTAACAGGGTATCATAAATTCAGTTTTCAACTTCCCTGACTTTTCCCTGACTTTGCCAGGTTTTCCAGGTCTGGGGGACCCTGAATAACTATCCCATTTACAGAGGTCGAATTTGTCCCAATAATGGATGTTTTTTTGTGATGAAAAAGGCTCGGTCTGAGGTTTTTGACATTTTTGGAATGTATGAAATTTCCCTATTTAAATAACCGGACATACAACATGTGCGAGCAACAATTAACGTTCCGCATATGCGTCCGATGGAAACCTCAGCTCTTCGAAATCAAGCGACTAATGCGATTATAGTTTGACAATTTTGCTAATGAAACGAACGCTGCTCGTTGACGCGGCTGTCCCTCAATTAATTACCTTCGTTGTTTCAATCTGGCATCAAATGCCTCGTTTATCGATTACTACGTTAACGTCCCTCCACTCCACCGTATGGCGCGCCCTGGCAGTTTATGAATTCGGCGTATTCCTCGACGGATGCCGGAAACGCGTCTTCCACAAATGCGGAAATTAGCTCCAAAAACTCCATATGAACTAAGCTTTTTTACTCAAAAAAGCCATCAAGAAATTGGAAAATGTATCAAATTCGCCTGCCATCCCCTCCCCCGCCACGTGACATCCGGCCGAAATGAACGGAAGGGCCTCTAGCGGACGTCCACATATTATGTCATGATCGTTTCCAGACACAAATGCTGACCACTGGCCGAAAAATTTCCAACTTTTCATGAAAATTAGGGTTGAATTTATCAACAGTGATCGTTTAACACGATTTATGATTAATTTACGAACGGATTTTTGCATCGATGACGTCATTAGACTTCATCATTTGACTCGTTGGGTGGCGCCACTGTCTGCGCAGCACCCATTGTTGTCATTGGCCGATCGAAAAACAAATTAGTTTATGCAAATGAGCGGGGCTTAAGGGGGTGTGGGTGGGTGGGCGCGTTCCATTTTTATTGTAAACGCAGACGACAGACGTAATAAAACGTGTCTTAATTCGATATGAGGAGGATTTTAATTGCACGAAGAGTCAGTTTTCACGCAGACATTTCGTGGAAAATTTGAAGAAGAAAAAATTATGGAATAAATTTCGAAGAAAAATGGTGTCTGATTCGTCCAATTAAGGCGGGCAGTGACGTGTAGCTAAAGGCGAATGCATTTTTAGTTAGTTTTTTACCCATTTTCTCTCCATGCATCTTTCAAAATAGTGATTTTCGACGAGGTCCAACGAGGTAAAGCAACGCTTTCAGACCGGTGTCAAATGCCGCTGCAATATGGACATACAATGCGTGCGCAGTGAATCTGCCCAATGCACTTTGGTCAATATTTGCACGCAGCATCTTTTTGGATTTGTGAAAGAATCTCCTGAACCGAAAACGTGACGTCATCTTCCTGAAATTTCAATCGAAATCGATGTGATGTTTTCGGCCGCGCTATTTCTAGCCAGGAAATGACCGGCCAAACTGACATTGATGGAGATTTACATGAAATTGAAAACGAAAAGCCTGAAAGGAAGATCAAAGAAAATGTGCATAACATAGTACTGGGGACGAATCGTTTCGTTGGACGAAAACGTAAAACAGCAACAGATGGCTTTCGCCTTAACAAGGGGCCTGCAGTGGCGCCCCCTGCCACGCACACACCCGATGTGACTTATAAAAAAGTGTCAATGTCATTTCACCACCTAACCATGACTTTCATTTAATGACCTGGATTCCATTTCACGATCTTTCCACGACCTGGATATAATTTCATGACCTTTCCAAGAGCTGAATGTCATTTCACGACATTTCCATGACCAGGTTTTAATACCATGACCTGTATTTTATACCTGGATATCATTTAATGACATTTTCATGATCTGAATTACATTTCATGACATTTCGATGAGCGAAATTTTATTTTATCACTTCTCCATGACCTGAATTTCATACCTGGGTATCATTTCATGACCGCTTCATGATATGAATTTCATTTCACGACATTTCCATGACGTTTCAATATCACACGAATTTCATTATTGGATATCATTTCATGACCTTTTCATTATCTCAATTACATGTCACGACCTCAATTTCGTTTAACGACCTTTCAATGACCTGACTTTCATTTCACGATCTTTCCACGTCCTTCCATATGTTTGACAGTCATTGGTAATTCCTTTCAAGTCAACTCAAGTCCCTTTTTATTTATTGACGAATTTTTTTTTTTTTTTCTGGACTGTGACCTTATAAAGCATCTTCATTGGCAAAAAGAGACGAGGTGTCAACGTCATGGTTTTGGTGGGGTGTCATGGCGGACGGAAGTGGGGGATAGAGAGTGAACATACTGAAGCTGAGCGGCAGATAAAACGCATTGGGGAATCTCGTCAACAAAGTGATGGCCACTGGACAAACGAGATAACTAGATTTATGAAAGGGGTGGTGGAAAAGCAGCGATCAAAAATATATATTGACGGTGTATAAAATTCCCCGAATTTGGATTTGCAGTCTGTTTGGAAGGCTGATAAGTTCTCCGCGTGCACTACGCAGCGCCACCTATGATGCATTTGCCAAAAATCGGTTTTATGGCATTGAGACACTTATGTTTCCTGTCCACTCGTAATTTTTTGGCTTAATTTTGGTCTTAAGTTCGCTTTCCTAATTTTCCGACCCCACCCAATCTCTTAATTTTCTTAAGTATGATCAGCGCCACCAGGGGAAAAAGTGCAGGATTTGGTTCTAAATCCGGATGTAACTGATTGCAACGAGGTACGAGGGTTGCCATTGTAGAGGGCACCATATCATTCTAAGGGGCCCCTTAAATCAGGCAATCTCGCATTGCCAAAGAGCACTCACTGATTGCCCGCCACCAGGGCCACCAATAAGTGCTTTAAATCAACGTCATAGTCAGTTCAAGGAAAGAATGCACAGGGCTCCGACCTATTAGAGTGATTCAGCTTATAGATTTGGTTTTCCAGACACATTGCCACGATGCGCGCGAAACTGGCACGAATGACGGAGATGGCCCGGCGAGACTAATCGCAAACATTTCCCAGTACATTCTTTCCTCGAACGGACTACGTAAAATCGAGTTGCTCGCGGCTGTTATTCTACGAAGTTAATTTAGTCTAGAATCAGATGATTGTTATTGCAATTGTTAATGTCAATAATCCGCGGCGTTGTGATCAATATTTCTCGGAAGTTAACAGGAGACGACGCACCTTGTGTACACTGCAAATTGAAACATCTAATTCATGGAATTAGATGTATTTTAAAACAAGATGGCCATCTACATTTCAGATAAA